>VKOC01003449.1:0-48467 GCA_009364415.1 Spea multiplicata
AGGTTGAACTTGATGGACTTTGGTCTTTTTTCAACCTTATGAACTATGTGGAAGCACCATGAGATTTCTGAGGGAAAAACAAGCTTTCTGGCGTGTCTGAAGATGAGTGTTTAATAATAGTTCTGCTACCCCTTTAGATCTTTGAAACATTCCCTTGTTATATTAGCTAGAAATAGAATCCCTGAACAACTGCTTGAGACAGCTGATGAATAGGGAAAGGTGTACATTGGTGTATCATCAAGTCGCATCTACATATAGTAGTCGTGGCCGAGTGGTTAAGGCGATGGTCTAGAAATCCATTGGGGTCTCCCCATGCAGGTTCGAATCCTGCCCACTACGATGCCATTTATTCACCAGAGAACAGTTCATAAACGTACTGCACACTCAACGCATAAAAAAAATCGTTATCGGTAATCCCAACTTCAGTATAACCAATCATATTAATCATAAATAAACTGCCGTTACTCACACTGAGGAAGATACCCTGATACAGGAAGCACACTCTGAACTCCCACTTGAAAAGCTTATTGAACTAAGCACTTGAGGCAGGAAGGTTGAATGTAAACGTGATGGAAAACCCATCATTTTATATTAGCTGGAAATACAATCCCTGAAACCCCGTTTGAGACAGCTGGTGAATAGGGAAAGATGTACATCGGTGCATCACCAACTAGCAGCCATGTAAAGTAGTTGTGGCCGAGTGGTTAAGGCGATGGGCTCGAAATCCATTGGGGTCTCCCCATGCAGGTTCGAATCCTGCCCACTACGATGCCATTTATTCACCAGAGAACAGTTCATAAACATACCACACACTCAATGCATAAAAAGGATCGTTATCGGTAATCCCAACTCCAGTATAACCAATCATATTAATCATAAATAAACTGCCGTTACTCACACTGAGGAAGATACCCTGACACAGGAAGCACACTCTGAACTCCCTCTTGAAAAGCTTATTGAACTAAGCACTTGAGGTAGGAAGGTTGAATCTAAACGTGATAGAAAACACATAATTTTATACATTTTATATTAGCTGGAAATACAATCCCTGAAACCCCGCTTGAGACAGCTGGTGAATAGGAAAAGGTGTACATTGTTGCATCATCAACATGTCATATTGTAAAGTAGTCGCGGCAGAGTGGTTAAGGCGATGGACTAGAAATCCATTGGGGTCTCCCCGCACAGGTTCGAATCCTGCCCACTACGATGCCATTTATTCACCAGAGAACAGTTTATAAACATATCACACACTCAATGCATAAAAAGGATCGTTATCGGCAATCCCAACTCCAGTATAAACAATCATATTAATTATAAATAAACTGCCATTACTCACACTGAGGAAGATACCCTGACACAGGAAGCACACTCTGAACTCCCACTTGAAAAGCTTATTGAACTAAGCACTTGAGGTAGGAAGGTTGAATCTAAACGTGATGGAAAACCCATCATTTTATGCATTTTATATTTGCTGGAAATACAATCCCTGAAACCCCGCTTGAGACAGCTGGTGAATAGGGAAAGGTGTACATTGGTGCATCATCAACTAGCGTTCACTTAAATTGCATATAGAGGAAAAGGTGGATAACTGTTACCATATTTGCATGTGCCTACCCAGAATCCCTTGTGGCTCTGTCAGCACCATGAGGTTTCTGAGGGAAAAGGCGGGAAAGTTGAATCTATTCTCTTTAGATTTTCCATTACATAAATTGTGGTGGGTAAAGGTGATGGAAAACCCTTCCACTTAAATTGGATATAGAGGCAAAGTGATAATTTGTTACCCTTATTTTGCACTTGCCTACACAGAATTCCTCGTGGTTGTGAAGGAATTTTCCCCCTGGTATGGGGCAATTGGCATCTGCTTCATAAGGGTTTTTGGCCTTCCTCTGGATGAACACAGTAGGGACTCAATATGTATATAGGTTGAACTTGATGGACTTTGGTCTTTTTTCAACCTTATGAACTATGTGGAAGCACCATGAGATTTCTGAGGGAAAAACAAGCTTTCTGGCGTGTCTGAAGATGAGTGTTTAATAATAGTTCTGCTACCCCTTTAGATCTTTCAAACATCCCCTTGTTATATTAGCTAGAAATAGAATCCCTGAACAACCGCTTGAGACAGCTGATGAATAGGGAAAGGTGTACATTGGTGCATCATCAAGTCGCATCAACAAGTCGCATCAACAAGTCGCATCAACGTATAGTAGTCGTGGCCGAGTGGTTAAGGCGATGGACTTGAAATCCATTGGGGTCTCCCTGCGCAGGTTCGAATCCTGCCGACTACGATTCCTTTTATTCACCAGAGAACAGTTCATAAACATACCACACACTCAACGCATTGCCGATCGTTATCGGCAATCCCAACTCCAGTATAACCAATCATATTAATCATAAATAAACTGCCATTACTCACACTGAGGAAGATACCCTGACACAGGAAGCACACTCTGAAACTCCCACTTGAAAAGCTTATTGAACTAAGCACTTGAGGCAGGAAGGTTGAATCTAAACGTGATGGAAAACCCATCATTTTATGCATTTTATATTAGCTGGAAATACAATCCCTGAAACCCCGTTTGAGACAGCTGGTGAATAGGGAAAGATGTACATCGGTGCATCACCAACCAGCCACCATGTAAAGTAGTTGTGGCCGAGTGGTTAAGGTGATGGACTCGAAATCCTTTGGGGTCTCCCCACGCAGGTTCGAATCCTGCCGACTACGATGCCTTTTATTCACCAGGGAACAGTTTATAAACATACCGCACACTCAACGCATAAAAAGGATCGTTATTGGCAAACCCAACTCGGGTATAATCAATCATATTAATCATAAATAAACTGCCGTTACTCACACTGAGGAAGATACCCTGACACAGGAAGCACACTTTGAACTCCCACTTGAAAAGCTTATTGAACTAAGCACTTGAGGTAGGAAGGTTGAATCTAAACGTGATGGAAAACCCATCAATTTATGCATTTTATATTAGCTGGGAATCCAATCCCTGAAACCCTCCTTGAGACAGCTGGTGAATAGGGAAAGGTGTACATTGGTGCATCATCAACATGTCATGTTGTAAGATAGTCGTGGCCGAGTGGTTAAGGCGATGGCCTAGTAATTCATTGGGGTCTCCCTGCGCAGGTTTGAATGCGCGATGCTTTTTATAGTATCTGGAAATAAAATCCCTGAAGTGCTGCTTCAGCCAGATGGTGAATAAGGAAAGGTGTGCATTGTTGTATCATCAACATATATTGTTGTAAGGTAGTTGTGGCTGAGTGGTTAAAGCAATGGGCTTGAAAACCATTGGGGTCTCCCTGCGCAGGTTCGAATCCTGCTGACAACGATGTGTTTAACATTAGCTGGAAATACAATGTCAGAAACCTTTCTCTGTTTTTTTTTTTTATTATTAAAGAAGTTCAAATACAATCATATCTTAGACAGTATGTATGTTATGCAATACATTGAAATTCAAATGCTTTACATTTTTTAGAAATTATCATTTATCAATAGATCAAACTGATTTATGCATACTTTCAAACCATCTTTAGACAAGCATTCTAACCCATTCATCCGTCTAGCAACTACGTGGGCAGGACCTAAAACGTTCAATCAGGGCAGGTTAAGTTCAGTAATGAGATGAGCTGTTCGCCCAGGGAGGGAGTTATTGGGAAGAGAAAGACTGTTTAGACGTACTTTTTAGTTACCAGTTACGTCTGATTCAGTAGCCATGACTACCTTCCATGGTTCCCAGACTTTATCAAATTTAATGATCTTATTAATTTTAATAAAGTACCCTCTTTCCATTAGATATTGAAATTGTATCTGGTTAGAAACTATATTCCAACTAATTTGTCCTTCTTCTCTCCACTGTCTGGCAATTATGATCTTAGCCGCCAAGAATACATGGACAGATAGGATCTTCTGATTTAGTGAGAATTTATCTAGATCCACATGAAACAAAAACATCTGAGGGGCCAGTTGGAATTGAATCTGGAAAAGGGAGCCAATCAAGGCTGATAGTTTATTCTTAAGATAAGAAAGTTGAGGGCATTCCCACCATATATGGAAAAAGGTTCCAATATGTGCCAAACATCGCCAACAGATATCAGAATTTCTCGAACTAATTTTCTTGAGTATACTTGGAACTAAATACCAGCGATAAACTAACTTGATATAAAGCTCTATCAGACTTAGCGAATGAACCTGCTTTTTAACCAATTTGAAAGCGTAACGCCAGTGTTCTAGTCCAATCTCAGTATTAAGATCCCTTTCCCACTTAACCAGTGGTAAGTCTTTCTCATCTTCCAAAAGTCCGTACATTAATGTAGTTGTACTAGAAATTTGTTTTTGTTTTTTGTGTGCTGCCAACCAGGATTCTATGTCGGGGTTTGTTTCTATCTTGACGTGCCGCAAAAAATTCTTAATTCTGATATAGGAAAAGCATTCAGAAATAGGTAGAGAGTATTGGTCTCTAATCTGCTGGAAAGATAGGAGTGAATCTTGATTAAGGACATTTTTTAGACATCGAATTCCTCCATTAGTCCATTTAGATAGATCAATGTCCTGTATATAAAGTTGTAAGATATCTATAGGAGTGGAGGGTGAAAAGAAAGAGTTTAATTTTACTTTCTTCTTAAGCTTAACTATTGATTTTAATATGTCATAGATTATTGGGTTCGATTTTCTTATCCCTTTTACATGAGAAGTATCAGCCCAGAATAGCGAATATAGCTGACATTTCCTGATGTCTGCTTGTTCAATTTGTGTCCACCTGGGGGGGTTATCTGAGGTGTTATCCCATGCCAGATAGTGAGTCAGCATGGTAGCCTCATGAAGATTACTAACATTTGGATAGGAAATTCCCCCCCTATTTAGCTTTTTCGTTAAAATACTATGGGCTATTCTGGGTTTTTTTTTATGCCAAATGAATTGGTCAATAAGTTGTTGAATTTGTTTTAAAATTTGTGAGTGTACTCTCAGAGGGATTGTTCTAAAAAGATATAATAATTTAGGAAGAAAATATCCATTGATCAAATTCACCCGACCAAGCCATGAGACTTCGAGATTTTTCCATACAGAAAGTTGTGTCTTAGATTTTTCTTTTAATATTGTGTAGTTGTAATTTATAAGTGTAGAAAAATCTTTAGTTATCTTTATTCCTAGATAGTCGATTATTTGCCCTTGCCAGTCTAGATTACCCCAGGCTCTAAATTCTATTAAGTCAGCCTGAGAGAGGCCTGTCGTTATTATCTGTGTCTTCCCGAGGTTGATTTTATAATTGGAATATGAGCTATATTGATTTATTAAAATAAATAATGAGGGAATAGAGGAGGATAGATTTGTCAGGGTCAGAAGGACGTCATCCGCATATAAGGAGATTTTATATAGGTCAGAATCTATTTCTATACCAGAAATATCAGGCGTTTGCCTGATAGTTTCTGCTAAAGGTTCAATGCTTAAGGCATATAGTAGTGGGGCAAGAGGGCAACCCTGTCTGGTTCCATTTCTAATGTGGAACCAGAATGAGTCCAACATGTGACCCACTACTTTGGCGGTAGGGTTTGAGTAGAGTGACATAACACAGTCACTAAAAAATCCCTCGATTCCAAATGTTCTTAATATAGCTTCCAAAAATCTCCAATTAACGCGATCAAACGCCTTTTCGGCGTCTAAAGCCATAAAGGCGGTTTTAGTTTGGTGAAGATTGGCCTTATATAAAAGGTTTAGAATTTTTCGAGTGTTATCCGACGCGCTTCTGCCCTCCACAAATCCCGTCTGATCCTTATGGATGACATACGGGATGACTTTATTCAGTCTTTGAGCAAGGATTTTAGAATAGATTTTAATATCAAGGTTTATTAAAGATATTGGTCTATAGTTCATCGTTAGTGTAGGGTCTTTTCCCTCTTTCAAAATCGGTATTATTGTAGCTTGCAAAAGTTCAGTAGGGAGCTGATCCTTTAAAGATATAGATGTAAAAAATCTCACTAATAAAGGAGCTATAGTCTTCTGTAGCAAGACGTAAAATGGGGAAGAGAAGCCGTCTGGGCCAGGTGCTTTACCTGGCTTTAAATCGTTAATTGTTTTTATTATTTCCGTTAATATGAAGGGTTGATTTAAATGATCCCTTTGGAGACTTGTAATCTGAGGGAGTTTTAACTTTTGTAGGTATAGATCTATTTCCTTCTCAGAATAGGTAGTTTCGGGTAGATTATATAGTGACTCATAGTACTTAGCAAAACAATTCGAAATAGCTTTTGGGGTTAAGAACTGAGACTTTCCCTCTATAATCTTCTTAATGATTTCAGATTTACGTTTGGATTTTAGCCTATTTGAGAGTGTTTTCCCAATTCTGTTATTAGTATAGTACCATTTTTGTTTTAGCTTAAAAAGCATCCAATTAATTTTATCCAATTCCTTAGTATCTATTTCTCTCCTGACCTTTTTTATCTCCAATAGTAAAGAGGGAGCTATGTTGTTTTTATTAGATAATTCTAATTTAGCTAGTTTAATATAGAGTTCCGAGAGGGAGAGACCCCGTTGCTTTTTCAGTCTGGATCCCATTTTAATTATTATTCCTCTGATGTAAGCCTTAAATGTACACCAAAGTGTGATATCAGAAACCTCTCCATTGTCATTTTGCTTCAGGAATTGTTGGGCCTCAGTACTCAGTTCCTGTATATTTGCTGGATCCTTTAATATAAATTCATTTAATCTCCAGTTTCTTCTGATATTATAAGAATGGATTATTGGCGATCTCTAGGAATACTGGAGCGTGGTCAGACCACGTGATATTCCCTATCCTAGAGTTCATTACTATCTCCAGATATCTAGAATTAATCAAAAAATAGTCTATACGAGAATATGTCTGATGCCTATTTGAAAAAAAAGTGTAATCTTTAATAGACGGGTGGAAAGTTCTCCAGCAATCAAAGAGAGAGTTTTTCATCAGAAACTCTTGAATTCCAGGATAGGGTCTCCGACGTACTCCAAGATCTAATTTTGGATATGTACGATCAATCTTAGGGTCCTGGATGTGATTAAAATCGCCACCAATCAGAAGAATACCCATCTGGACTTTGTCTATTTTATTAATTATTGTCTCCAGAAAACGAGGTGATTTTCGATTAGGGGCATACAGGTTAACTAAAGTATACGTAATGTCATTGATTTTAACTATGCATATCAAAAACCGTCCTCTAGTGTCTGCCTCCTCAAAGATTATTTCTATCTTCAGTTTATGTGAGAAAATTAATGCCACTCCTCTTTTCTTCTTATTACCCACTAAATTAGCTGATTGCACTAGTGGATATTTACGAAATTTCCATAGATGTAAATGTGATTTAATCCAGTGGGTTTCTTGGATAAATGCAATATCTATATTGTTGTCCTGCATCAAAAAAAGAAAAAAAAAAAAGAAACCTTTCTCTGGACAGCTGGTGAATAGGGAAAGGTGTCCACATTGTCTGTCTAGACCCGGCTGGGCTACCCCATCACTCAGATCCAGTAACAGTTTCCAGCATGAATACCAGTAAACTGTTACAGCTGGAAGTGTAAAGCAAAATGTGAAAATTTCATGTTTGGAATCTATAACACGCATGGTCCTGTTTGTGCCCTGTAATGTCCAAAAAACAGGCATGTGGGGTATTTCCGTAATCAGGAGAGGCGGCTGAACACTTTATGCTGGATTTCTCTGCTGTAACACATACCCTGTACAAAATATCCTTAGAAACACAGAAGTGTTGGTTAAAAAAGTGCACGAAATTAGAGCAACTGCTGACTTTGGCAGTGATTAGCGGCCAAATGGTTGCATGGAAATTGTCCAAATGCTCTTGATGAGATACTCTGGGTTGTCTGCTTTACAGAAATATATACTTTTATGGGGGTATTTATAATTAGGGGGGTGCTAAGCAGCCCCAAATGAAACATAGGTCTACTAAAGCAAAATGTGAAAATTTCACATTTGGAATCTATAACGCGCATGGTCCCATTTGTGCCCTGTAATGTCCAGAAAACCACAAAAAAACTAGGCATGTGGGGTATTTCCGTAATCAGGAGAGGCGGCTGAACAATTTAGGATAGATTTCTCTGCCGTAACACATACCCTGTACACAAAATCCTAAGAATACTACAAAATACTAAGACGCGTTGGTGAAAAAAGTGCAGGAACTAATTTCTGTGGCCACCTTTGACAGTGATTGGTGGCCAAATACCTGCATGTAGAGTGCCCTAATACCCCTGATAAGATAGCCTGGATTGTCTGCTTTACAGAAATATATACCTTTGTGGGTGTTTTTGTTTTATTTGTTTAAAATTAGAGTTGCAGTCCCATCATACCTAATGTAAAAATGTAACGGCTTTGTATAAAGTAATGTACACCTTATAGTATGTTGCCTATATGTGCTGGGAAAATATGGAAAATCTATATAAATTAGGTATTTCTGAAATCAGGACACCTAAATTGATAAATCTGGATGGAATTTTCTGTCTCTTTACCTAATTTTGTGAGGATTCAGAGGGAAAATGTAAAAAAAACTTAGATGTTTTTTTCTAATTTTTGCTAGTTTTTACTAAATTTCTAATTCTAAATTTTCAGCTAATCATCCAACTATGGTATCAAAAGAAAGCTCTATCTCTCCTTGAAAAAACAATATATAGTTCATATGGGTACACTATTCACAGGAAAAGAGAATCATCGCTGAACCAACATTTGCAAAATGGGATTGAAGGGGTTAAACCTCCTCCCAAGAAAGCTGCAACCAGACAAATGAGGAGCCAACAATCTCACATATGTGCAAGCAGAGAAAAGTCTGTGCGCTAAACTAATCCAATTTGTATTATTTGAGCCTGGGACTAGCTTAGCGCACCAACTTTTTTTGTTAACCCCTTAACGACAATCCACGTACATGTACGATGTGTTAGTGACAATGCCCGTCCATGCACGTGGTAGCGTTATTTGCAGTTGATCGCTGCGTTTTCGTGGCGATCGGAGGCATTGCGGTTTTCCTGGAAGCCTCACAAGTGAGGGAAGTGTCCAATTTTCTACATCTGTATTGGGGTGTTTGGCAGTGACATATACCAGGAGTGGCAGATATATACCTGGAGTACAACTTGTGTGAAAAAAAAAAATACAAAAATTTTGGACTACTATAAAGTTTCACAAAAGCTGGTGGTAAAATCAGTGCATGGAAAGGGTTAAAATACCAGCATTTCAAATACCTTGGTGTCTAGTTTTTAAAAATAAATGGTTTGATGGGATAATTGCATTGGTCGGCTTCAAAGATACCCAAAATGGCACATGGGGGAAGAATTACCAGATTTGGAAAAAAATAGCAAAACGCTACTGGTACTTATTGCCCCATAACGTGCACAAATAAAGCAAAAACACATTGGGTATTACTAAACTCAGGACAAATATCAGAATCTTATTTATGCCAGGTTTTTTTCATTAGTTCTTTGCCAGATGAGTCAAATACAGCTGAGAATAAGTAATTTAACACACCACAAAAACCCACTATTTTATCATTTTTTATGCTAACATTAGGGATATGTGCATAAAATTCGTATCTACCATAAAGCCCTGCTTTCTTCCTCGAAAAAAAACAATATATAATTGTCGTCCGTGGCGTGCCCCACAAAAATTGAGAAAGAAAAAATTACAGCTAACACAGCAACACTGAAAATTGTTTAAAAGAGCCATTTCATTATACAATATAAAAAAAAAAAGAAAAAAAAAAAGATAAAATATGCGAATTCTAGAATTTTCTGTAAAAAGATAAGAAGCGATACAAAGAATTTAGGGACTTGTTCGTATTAATTTTTTTTTCTTTTTGCCGATGACTGACAGTGCGGGATTTTTACAGTTACCATAATTTTTTTTTTTTAAACTTTTTTTTTTTTTTTTCTTTTTTTTTTCAAACTAATCACTTAATTAGTGAGCTGGGCTCCATTGACCTTGCATGGTAGGATGCAGTACCTGGTCTGGATAGACCCCTCTGTGAACTCATATCTATTGTTGATATCCTCTGAGCAACCACAAGGTGATCGGGGTAGGGGGTAATGTTTCTGACATGCCTCCATATGGGCATTGTCGTTATCTCGTTGCACGCCAATCCCGTACATGTACGTGGATTGTCGTTAAGGGGTTAACTTGCAGAAAAAAGCAAAAATAGAAACATCGGGTATTTCTAAACTCATGACAAATAGTATTTAGCAGGCTTTTCAAAAAAGGTGGTTTTTTTTCAATTTATCATATTTCATTTATTTATTTTATAGGAAATTAGATAATTTTATCAATAAAAAAAGAGCACTGCCAAAGTGTTAACTGCATTGGTCACAAAGGGTACAAAAATAAAAACAGCCTGGTCCTTAAGGGGTTAAAAATACATTTATAACAGACATCTTCCAATCAAAACACACCAGAATGACTTTGTAAAAACATTTATAAAGGCCAATCAAGTTACCAACTTGGACACCCTTTCTTTATATAGATGTACACTATTATGTACAGCAAAGTAAAAGATCAGCCACCATGTGATAACAAATGTATCTTTGTGATATGAGCATAATTGAATTAACGTTTTCAAAATTATCCTTAGTATCTGTACTACTGTTTTATATCCTCTAATTTTAACAGCTGAATCAACGCAGGGATGGACCCCAAAGATGATTTGCATTCAATGGTAACTTTGGATACTTCATATATGAATATGTAATACTGCATCATTTTCAAAGGTGTTGACTTTTTTTTTTTTATCTAATATACTTTATACTCTGTATTAACCCTTTCATCTCCATGGGCAGTATATAATAATTTCCCTCTTATTGCCAAGTTTACTATTTGACTTGCTTGTTTATTTGTGCCCTGTATTAATGGGTATATGGAAACCCATTTCTCTCAGCTTGTGAATAATTTCAGAGCTGCAATCTTACATTTGCACTTGGGCGGGTGGGTCGGTGTCAAACACAGACTGACTGCTCATCTCAAAAAGGCTGCCGTTTAAATTCTCACATAAAAACCTAAAACTCTGATTTTCAGTATATGTTGCACCCATGATGAATATTAGTATCTATATTATTATGAGGTTATAAAGCAAATTGTGCTGCCCGCATAGAGAACGCTGCAGGAAGTTATAAACAGATCAATAGAACAGAGGCTTGCATTATATGAATATCTAATAAATGATTCAGAGATCCAGCTGGTGTCAGACACAACAAGCCAAAGTACACTGCTGGAATCGTTCAACCTCATACGAAGCCTTCTTTCCAAAGGATATGTTTACTTCTGTTACAAGCTATTGTTTCAAGCATTCGTGGGCTTGATTTTGTTTAAACAGGAGAAACATAAAGCAACTTTAAAAAGCCAGACTGTGCACATACAGGGTATGAAAATAAATTCTGACACGGTAGCTCACGGTACTACATTAAAAAGTTACGACACAAAACTAAACAGGCCCCTCATTTCTTACCGTTATTGCTTTGTCTTTGACAACTCTAGTTTTGTCATACCCTTTGAATGTACGTGCTGTAAGATGCATTTGTAAATTGTCGAAGCTATATTATTAAAACATAAAATTCAACTCATCCCTGTATAAACATTGTGTATAAGCAGAAAACTAGCATCTTCAAGAAAAAATAAGTAACCAAAAAACGGTAAGTAGCAATTACGCGGAAATCGTGCAACTGATTTTAGTGGGGGGGTACTAATCATCCAGCTACCCTGTACAAAATGCTTTCCGTTTGTTTTGCATGCTCAGTCCAGAAAGCAAGGCTGAAAGACAAAAATGCATTTCTCACTCACCATCCCCGACTGTCATTAGGAAACTGGAAATTATTCGTTGTGAAGGGAATCTCTTCAATGATGTTAGCCACTGTTTTAGGGTACTGTTGTGTTGTGTACCTAGGGCAGCATTGTACCACAGGCCACCACTGTGGGGGTGTGCGAGTGTGTGTGTTTCAGTGTGACCCCCGTCAGATCTGCAGTTTTTGTGCTGCAGTCACAATAGCAAGCTTCTGTTTCTCAGAGTCTCTTCAAAATAAAAGTCTCAGATCTAGTACAAAAGGTTGTTCTCTTCAGCCAAAGCACACCATGAACACATCCAGGTCCACCCTATAACAGATTCTATCTTCTAGGCTTATGACCGTTTGCTTGGACAATGGGAAATTATACGGATATAAGATCAATACAAAAATGATTTAGCTGCACACAGTAATTAAAACACATTTATTTTTACCACCAAATAAAAATAAGGGGGGAGGGGGTCTGATTGGGGTCACCTTTAGGGTTCTTCACAGGGCTAAAAAGTAAGCTTTAGGCATTACAGGTGGATCACTTTGCCTTTCTTCACTATTCCTTGTTTTCGCTTTAAAGAGAAAACAATGTTTTGCTAGAAACACACAGGAGGAGGATGAAACCGTTTTACTTTAAAAATGAAATGGCAATACTACTATTAAGATCCCTGGGCTCACATAAGCAGAGGACAGCACAGAAAATGTATTTCAGCAGAGCAACAAGACATTAGACTGACTGCTGCTGTTTGTGACTGTAGTGTATTAGTCCAATGTCACTTACATAATAAAGTGAATTATGCCCGTTTCATATAGGTAGCAATCTAGATGCATACAACCTTGAACAGTCTTTTCCTTTCTGAATCCAAAAAGAAATGTAAAATAACCTCACTGTCACATTGTCAGATCTCCAGCAGTATCCCATAACACAAACATTTATAACAGTAGTAATGTAATGGGATAAGAACTGTAATTTAGATTAGAATGTTTTACAGATTGCTTTGGGGTTACCTACCAAATGCAATTTAAGTCAACTAATTTTACTAATGGTTATGTTTGCCAACTCAACACCTAAAAGCACTGAAGAACCTATAAACCACTGGGTGTCTTGAGCATAATGTTTAAAGCTCTTTTATCATGGAAATGTAACTATTTTATTTGATAGAAAATTATTATATTTTATTTATATAGCACCAACAGTTTATGCAGCACTTAATAAAATACATATATTCAAGGGTATAACAAGACAAGAAGTGACAGACTAAGACAGATACATTAGGTGGAGAGGGCCCTGCTCGAATAAAAAAAATGTATAATTGCACCAAATGAATAGTTTTTAAGATATTAAAGGTTTTAAACATGACCCCTCTACCATATTTTTCCTCTAGCTTTCAAACTTCTCTTTTTCCTAGTATTCTGTAATTGGTCTACATGTAGAGACCCCCCCCTGTGCAGACAGTCCTGTGCTTCCATGGTTTCCTTTGTCTCCCTCACACCAAACCCTGTCTGCAAAGAATCACCACAGGAGGACGACAGTACCACATTCCCTATATTAAAAAGGCACATACGGATGTTTATGTACAGTATTTCAGTTTATATACATAAATGCATACCAAGAGTTCTCCAGTTGTATATCATGAGCTTCCCAGTGGGAGCAATCAAGGTGTGAAAGATACACAATCCTTATTATAGCACTTACAAGTATTTCATTGACCTGTGTGTTTTTTATTTTTTGTACCTTTCGTTACAATGGCTATTTTAACATTTAGGCTGTGCTCCTGTGTAGCTGTAAGTTTCTTCTCTTTAATCTACCCAAACAAATTATATTGTTTATTTCAGGACACAAATGGCATTCCATTATTTTAATCATATCACCTAATTTACTATAAAAAAAATTAAAAAAAACTACATTTGAAAAATCTCTTACTTGTCTACAAAAGCTAATGAAAAACCTGTTAAATAGATCCTGGCATTTGTCCTATGTTTAGAAGTACCCATTGTTTTTTTTGCAAGTTATATGGCAATAAGTACAAGTAGCATATTGCTATTTCAAATCATAGTGGGGGGGTTCTCAAAACTGCTCTTTCTGCCCCATGTCCAATTTGGGACACCTTTGAAGCCGGCCAATTCAAATTACCCCCATCAAACTATACATATTTGAAAACTAGACACCCCAGGGTATTTCAAATGCTAGTGCATAATTTGGGAGAAGTGATATCTGATCGCTTTCTAAACCGGTTTAACCCCTTGACAATTTTCGTTAATGGTATGTATTTCCTTGACGTGCCTAGGACATCAATTGTCGTGAAGTGATAAAATATTAATTTACCTTTAAATTATCTCAAACTAAGGTGGTAGTTCCATTCTGGCTTCTTTACAGTTTACTTCTGAACTGTGTACTCAAGGCCATTAGCCAGAGGGTACAAGCGTTCCATTAAGGCAGAACTTCAGCATTCATAGCATGTACAGGAGTACAGTGGCTGGCAAGGATATTTTTGAATCACGCAGGAACTTTTACTGTTGCGCAAAAATTAAGCAAAATATAATAACTAAACAGCAGGGCACTTTAAAAAGAAAATAAAGTTTCTGTATGAAAATAGATGGATCCACAGAATTCAATAAAATACATACCCAGGTTTAGAAACAGGTTAGAGGAGGAAACAACTCCCTCTTCTCCAGAACTTGGAGACACATGAGAATGTGCAGTGTTTTTTCCCATGCAGCTAAGGCTGAGCCCTGACATTTGGCTCCGGAGACTGCTGTAAACAACAGGAGGGGGAGGGGGCTACATAAAAAGAAAGCACTGTGAAAAAACCAAACCAATTCAGCTTGGCAGAAACAGTCACAACCTTGCACAGATGTTAAGACAGAAGCCAAGTAAGTCATTGTGAGCAATAGAGATGGCTCCATCAAAGGCTGCCACTGAATGCCTACAATCTGACCCCTTAAGAGGTGTGTGTGGGTATCATTTGTTCATTTTAATATGACTGCTAAAACCATGAGGACTACAAGAACAGCTGCGTGGAGCTAATAAAGGAAGGATGTTTAATTCGCGGAAAATGCCAACTGTGGGAGTGCTGACATCCGGGATTTGCGGAAATAAACTGTAGTCTTCCAAAAAGATCAATACCTCCTCAGTGGTATGGATTGAGTATTGCAATAACATACCCCCCCCCCCAAAAAAGTTCACTTTTCGGAGCATTTGCTGTTTCTTATGCTAGAGGGCTAATAATGGAAACATTGAATTTGAAGGCCATTTTCCTGATGTAAAACCAAGGCCTTAACCAGCCCTTGATCTTGCCTTAGATTCAGCATATCTTTATGCCCATAGTTGGGAACCTTATGATTATATAGCTTGTAGAAAAGCCTTTTGATTTAATAGCTTGTAGAATCACCTTTTTCCAAGCAATAACAAAGTAATTGCTTTTCTGCATGAGTATCAGTCCCACTCTTCTTTACAACATTGCTTCAGTTAATTAACGATTGCAGGCATTTGTTTGTGCATAGCTCTCTGGTCCAACCACAGCATTTCAATCGGACTTTGACTGGGCCATAGCAACACCTGGATTCTTTCCTTTTGTCAGACAGACGGCCTCACATTTGACTCTAGCATACTTGGGTATACAGAGTTGTTCATGGTCAACTCAATGACTGCAAGACTCCCAGGTCCTGTGGCAGTGAAACAAACAAATCATCACCCTTCCGCCACCATGATTGACGTTGGTATGAGGTGTTTGCGCCGATAGGCTGTGTTTGGTTTTAGTTTTTTGTACTGTCATGAACTTTAACATGCTAACTGAAGCCTGTAGAGTCTGAGATGTAACTTTTTTTTTTTTCCCTGAGCATCGTGACATCCGCTCCTGGGAAGATTAGCAACAGTCTTCAATGTTTTCCACTTTTGAATAATCTCTCACTGTAGACGGATGGACTGTAAACTGTCTTAAAACTGCCTTATAACCCTTCCTAGATTGATAGGCAGCAACAAATGCTCCGCTAAGATCATTACTGATGTACTTCTACAATGGCATTGTGTTAACACACACCTGAATGCTCCAGACAGCAAAAACAGCTACACTTTGGCTTTTATAGAGGTGGTTATACGTGCTGCTGATGAATTAATCAAGGGCATTTGATTATCAGCACCTGCTACATAGCATCTTTATTCCTATGGAACCAGTAAAGGCGGTACCTAGTGTTTCCACATACCCCTTCTCCATTTTGTTTTGTGTTTTTGTTTAATACATCATGACACTGTGCACTGTGTTGTATTTACCAAATTTTTACACGGAACAGATGACTTATGTCCTGATATGTAAAATCATATAATTCAAAGAGGGCGAACGTTCTTTTTTACATGACAATCACATCAATAGAAGCTACCTTATTTCCATGTTCTAGTTACCCAAACTATCTCTAGGCTCTCCTCCTTACCTTTTATCTAATTAGCTTTTTTTTTATCTAATAAACAGCAACCCCTCATATTCTAAATTATCTATTATTTCCACTGGCGACTCTAGAAACAATATATAGGGGGGGCACAGAAGATACCACAGTCAAACGGGGGGGGGGGGCATTGATTTCCACCATTAAATCATACCACTGAGAAAACACACACATATATATTGCCAAAAGTAATGTGCTATGGAATGATACTTTTGTTATTGGACTAACATAATAATTGATCATTCAACATGGGAAGCCTGAAGCCACAATTTAGTACGACTAAACCTTGAAATAAATATTATAGAGTAAATAACACAATACCTTAACCTTTCCACAAAATGATTTCAGGGCCTTGAACGTTTTGTCCCCTGAAATCACTACAGCTTCAGGAGGGCATTTTATCTCTGGATAAGTATAAATTAAATAATTCCTATTGTAAATTAAGTGCCCCAGGAAACAGATGACAAACACACACACCAACACAGCTCTGTCACACCGACACCCAGACACACACACCAGGACATGCTCTGCCACACCGACACCCAAACACACACACACACACACACACACACACAGGACAGGCTCTGCCACACTGGCACCCAAACCCACACACACCCAAACACACACCCCAGGACAGGCTCTGTCACACCGACACCAGAACACACACACCAGAACAGGATCTGCCACACCAAACCCTACACACACCTCGGGACAGGCTCTGCTACACTGATAACCAAAAACACACAAACAGCAGGACACAATCTAGGTCAGGATGGATTTTTCACACTGCATTGTCGTTTATACCACCTTAGTGTTTTTGCCCCTTGTGTATTGATGCCCCAGCCAGCACCCTTTTAGTATAGATTAATGTGGTGCCCATTGTTTTTGTATGCACCATAACTTGTTCATAATAAATAATCCTTTATAAAGTTCTGTCTTTGGCACGTTACCCGATTAGACCGATTTATTGGTAAATTAAAATCGCACAGGTATCGTGTCAGAATAACTTGTGGATTTTTAGTGTCATTTGCTTAGGGGACCAAGGCACCCAATTTATAAATTGTCTTGGTGACAGCATTATTATTTTAAACTTTTTGCCACCAGAAGGGTCATGCTTTGAGGGTGTGCCTGTGAGCCCCCTCTACTAGTTTAAATGCCTGTTAACACCACTCACTAAGTTAACTTTTTGTTTTTTATATACAGTTTCTTATTACTCCAAATAGGACTACTTTGGGAAATAAAGCCAAATCCCTGTTTATGAAATCACTTTCCTAGCCATGGATTAAAATCCATAATGACTCTTATGATCCAAATACACAGGTAAAACCTCAGGAGAAATACGGTGGATGCAACCTGCTACAGAGCATAGTTTACTGAAAAACACCTTTCAGGATAAAGTCCCTCAACAACAAATGTTTCTTCTAACAGGAGTTTACCCCTCTTCTACTTTTTCAGTATATTCAGTCTTGGCTACATATGTCGCAGGATATGGAGTAACCCCAACAGTGTTGGGAGATGTCCCAGCACCTAGGCTGCATTCTGAAAGGGCAGCAAACAAGTTACGAAGAGAGAAACTGTGGGACATGTTTTTTCTCCAACAATCCTTAATTGTCCAGAAGAAAACCTGCTGATTTTGTACCCGGATGAGAGTTGATTACAATGTGGATAACATTTCATATTCCCCCATATTGCTCTGGGAGAAAAAGCAAAACAAACATTTTACTGCAGCAGACCTGTCAAAGTACTATAAACTTATACCTGAATTTTTTATCGTTTTATGATTCCCACCAAATCACCATCAATTATTAGACAAATGCTGCCCAGCTAACACACAACATATATATTCACAAAACACTCCATCCACTACTTAGCAATACAATAGCCAAAATTTAACCTGGCTGAATATTTGTTTTATGGGCTTTACATTTGTCTTCTAGCAGTTGAAACGTACCTGTGGTAAAATAGTTCTCCAAAATACCTCCAAGAACACTTTCAACTGTTTCCTTGGAGAAATGCTGCCCAGCTAATAATGTGATATGGACAGTAAGTACATGTTTGCCCTAGAATGCAAGTATTTGGGAAAGCTATATGTACACCAGAACACCAGCAGCTATGAGAAGACAATCCTATAAGACTCAATAGGGCCACTAAAGCAGCTTCAGCAATGGTGCCTGCACATAAATACATATGCACACACTAGGGATGCACCGATATATAGGTGGCCAAAATACATCGGCCGAAAAGGGCATTATCAGCAAAGTGCCTAAAATAAATTTTAAAAAACGGCCGAAAATAATCGTCCGCAGGGGCTGGGCTGCTTACCTGCGCATTGGTCACACAATGTGCGAGCAGCATCTTGGCCAAGAAAAGCAGGAACCCAGCGGATTCACGTGAATGCACATCACATGACTCTGCGCCGTTCCTTCTTCCCTGGGGGTGAGAAGTTGTTGGAGAGGAAGCAGCAGGGCCCCTGCAGTAGTCTGCGACTGAGAGATCTCCAGTTCAGGTAAGGGGGATGCCATGGCATAGGGACCCTGTAATCACACTCCTATCATGCCCAGGCAGCCAGCACATGTTAGAACCTGGGCATGATGAGAGTGTGATTGCTGTTAGACACATACACATATATATATTTTTTTTTTTTTTGTAAATATATGTTTTATTGGTTTATCACAACAACAGAACAGGACATCAGTGGGGAAGGGAAAACAAAGGGGGGAAAAAAGGGTCCATAAGTCCACAGACTACAGGCAGATATAGAGCCCAACGCAGTGGGCCAACATAGTCGAACACAGGGCTTATACAGCGGTAAGAACATTGCAGGAAGAAAAACACATTGCGTATCACATTGACATACCAAAAGTAAGGTACCAAAAATCGTGTTCACATAGATCCGCCCAGGCATAAACTGTAGGTCGAAGAGGGGGCCTCAGGGGCCGATCAAAATAGGATATGATGGGGGTAAGTGTGGAGACGCAGAGATGTAGCATCCCTGACATAACAAGGGAAGGACACGGGGAAGGATGGCACACAAGAAGGAGAAGAAAAGAAACAGGAAGGAGGGAAAGAAAAAAAAAGGGGGGGGGGGGGAAGACGCGTATCTGGCACATCTGGGAAGGCAGCATGGAGAACGTCAGGGGACCTATACCATCGGGTCAGGAATTTGTAAGAGGTTTCTTGCAGCTTAGTACTGCGTGAGCTTTTATGGGTGAGGAGAAAAATTTTGTCCCAGTCTGTCGAGCTTAAAGAAACCTGCAGCAGCTGCTCCCAGAGGTCTTGAAAACCGAGCGGGACAGTGAGTTGCGTCCGTAAAACGAGTTGGTATAATATCGAAACACTATGTGAAGGGAGGGATGGGCCAGTGCATATGAGCTCAAAATTAGTAAGAGCACGCGTCATGGTATGTTTGCGAGCCGATTTAGAGAAGCAACTCAGCAATTGACAGTAGTGAATCGGCCTGCCTGGTAGAATCGTATCTAATGGTCTCAACCTGCCATCAAGTAAGAAGTCGGAAATTGAAGCTCTGTCCGTCAACGTGGTAGACAGAAAAGGGCCAGCAACATGTCCCTGCGGGAAGTCAGGATTATTTCTAATGGGCGTCAGAGGTGAGGGATACGTCGTAAGAGAGTGCGATATATGCAGCAAGTGTAGCGCGAGTAGCATAGCCTTCACAAACGGGTGGGTGCGGGCGAAAGCTCGGGAGTGATGACGCGGTAACCACTAGAGGTGGTGCAGGTGCACAGAAATCGCCTGGGCCTCAATACCAACCCACAATTTATGTGCAGGACGATGGGACCACTCCAGGGCTCGCAAAAGGTGGCAAGCCTGGAAGTACAGGCGGGGTCCGGCAGACCCACGCCTCCACTTAATTTAGGCCTGCATAAGGTCGCAAACTGGATTCTGTGGCGCCCTCGAGACCATATGAAGCGCAGAAACATGGAACGTACCGAAGTGAAAAAGGCCCGGGGATCTCTATCGGGAGAGACTGGAATAAAAATAAAAGCTTGGGCAATATAGCCATTTTGAGCGTGTTAATTCTCCCAAACCACGAAATATGTTGAGGGGACCATGCGTTGAGGTCCTTCTGAATAGTAGACAACAGGGGAGGGAAATTATGGCGGTAAAGCTTCGACAGGTCTCACGTAAGCCAGACACCCAAATACCTCAGCTTCCCCTCACACCATTTGAAGGGGAAGCTGGAAGGCAAATGCAGAGCGTCAAGCGTAGCCACATTAAGGTTCAGGATCTCAGATTTTGAATTATTAATTTTGAGATTAATTCATTGAACTTGAACTCGTCGGCATAACCCAGGACCTTGTGCATGACGTCACTGTAACGGAGCTGGCTAGTCCGACTACCTCCGCTGTCTTGTGCTCCCTTAGCCTGGGACACACACTTTCCCCGGTTCCCCAGTCACTCGCCGAGACTCAGTGTAGGGTAAAACCAAACGAAGACTGATTTATTTTGGACACACAGGACTGGATATATCCAGGAAAGCACACATTTACATAAAACATGATATTGGGACACAAACCACCCCCTTAATCTGCCTCCCAGAGACAACAGGGGCAGTAACGGGATTAACAATACAATAGGGGGGGACTGATTTATATAACATTACTAAAAGAATGGTGGTCACTCCCTGGTGGCAGATCCTGGCTGTCTGACAGAGATAATCCCCTCAGCCAGTGATGAGATGATACTGCTGGGGGTAGCCACAGAAGTTCTTACAAACCCAGGGCCCATAGTCAATAGGGAGGAGGCTGGCAGTCAGGCTTCTCCAGTGGCCCCAGTGACGGAGGCTTCCGTCACAGTCACCAACTAAGAGGCCCCGAATGTCCCCGTTCTGTCGGATGCACTCCATGAAAGGCTCCAGAGAAAGAATGAAAAGTAAGGGAGAGAGTGGGCAGCCCTGTCTGGTCCCATTCGTGATAGAGAAGGAGTCAGTTAACACTCCATTAACGCGCACCCGAACCGAGGGGCGGGAATAAAGGGAGGAGACCCAGCGCTGCATATTTGGGCCAAAACCCATATGATCCAAGACCGCAAACATAAAGGACCAAATCCAATCTATCAAAGGCTTTTTCAGCATCTGTTGACAGAAGGATGGTTTCTAAGCTCTAAGCGTACTATCATAGGATTCGCGTCCCAGCGCGAAACCTGTCTGATCAGGATGTACCAGGGACGGGATAAACCGTTGCATACAAGTGGCCAAAATTTTAGAAAACAATTTGAGGTCTGCGTTAAGCAGGGAAATGGGGCGGAAGCTACTGCATTGCTCCAAATCCTTGCCCTCCTTGGGGATCAGGGAAACGTTAGCCATCAAGGTGTGTGGGTGAATATCCCTCCCCTCCAAAATAGAATTAAATGAGCACACCATCCGTGGCCCCAGGACATCCAACAGCTTCCTGTAGTAAATCAAAGGGAGCCCGTCTGGGCCAGGACATTTCCCAAGCTTAGACGCCTTAACTGCCACCCCCAGTTCAGCTAAAGTGATAGGGGCCTCCATACTATCCGCCTCCTCCACAGACAACTTCCTCTGCAGCGTTCTGGAAAGATAAGCACGTATCGTATCAGACTGGGCAGCCCGATCAGCAGACGAATGGGCACCAGACAGATTATATAGAGTAAAATAATAGTCCGTAAAGGCAGAAAATCTCATTAGGAAGCCTGCGGTGGGAACCGTCCGCTGAACGTATCTTAGAGATATAATATGGTCGGCAGCGAGTTCTCAGGGCCCTAGCCAAATATTTACCTGGTTTGTCCCCGTGTTCATAATAAAGGGCCCTCAGCTTCAGAAAAGAGCGCCGTGCTTTAGCGGCCAACAACGAAGAGAGGTCCCTACGCAGAAGAACCAATTGTTGGAAGGCAGCATCAGTAAGAGAATCCTTATGGGCCTGCTCTAACGTCGCGATATAGTTTCCCTAGGCGGACGCAGCAGCTTTCTTGCGTTCAGACCAGACCTTTATGAAATGACCGCGAACTACGCATTTATGAGCCTCCCACACAGTAAGAGGGGATACGTCCGGGGTAGCATTATCCGTGAAATAGTTAGTCAGGAGGGAGTGTGTGTCAGTCTGAACTATCGGGTCCGTAAAAAGCGATTCGTTAAGACACCATGTCGTCGCCGCAGGTCGGTCAGCGTCGAGGTCAGAGACAATATCAACGGTGCATGATCCGACCAGGTAATCGGACCATAACAGGCAGACAGCAATTTGCGGAGAGGGTAGTATGGCAGGAAGAGATAATCAAGTCTAGTATAAAGTCTCCTGGCCGTGGAGAAAAAACTGTAGTCCCTATCACAGGCTGAAGCGCTCTCCAGCAATCTACTAGCTGAAGATCATGAAGTAGAGCTTTCATTTTTTGGGAGACATGAGGGGGAGTGCAGGAGTGCACTTCGAAAGTATCCAGTCTGGGCTCAAGAGCCACATTGAAATCTCCGCCCAGGATCAAGAGACCTTCTTGGAAGGAGCGCAATAATCGCAGAATCTTGGAAAGGCAACGGTGTTGCTGCCTATTAGGGAGATACACATTGGCAAAAGTATAAAGAGAATCCGCGATAGTGCCCTTGACAAAAAGAAACCGACCATTAGGGTCAGACATATGAGCCTTCTCGAGAAATGGCGTATGTTACACATTATATATATTATACACACACGCACTATTGTTATTGATTTTGTTGGGGTGTGTTAAGCATTTTTTTAATTAAAATTAACACCAAAATTTTACAAAAATGCTTATATATGTAGTAGAAGTATTATTACACTCATCTACAGACACCAGACAAGCCAGAAGGCTTGTTTTTCCCTTAGAAATCTCATGGTGCTGCCACAACCACAAGGGATTCTGGGTATGTGCATGCAGATAAGGTTAACAATTATGACCTTTGCCTCTATAACCACTATGTGTGTGTGTGTGTGTGTGTGTGTATAAAATTATATATATATAGATATAGATATATATAGATATAGATATATATATATATATTTATATATATGATTGTTAATAGCAATCACACTCCTATCATGCACATGCATACCTAGATTGCAGCATGTACTGGCTGACTTTGCATAATAGGAGTGTGATTGCTGCTAACACTCATATAAGTAATGTTGTTATTGAAATCACAATCCTATCATACCCATATACAATGTATAATGGATCATTCTATATATATATAATTTTTTTAAATTATCTGTGGGTGCCCATCTCTATACGATTCTATAGGTCGTACTTTATGAGTGTTGGGGACACCAATCTTACAAGCCCATTGCGTTATTTTAATATTTAACAATAGTGCTTGACAACGCAATTTTATATGCCCTCCAGCTTTTTATATTCCCTGCTTAAAACTGCAGTGTCCAGCTTAGTGATTAACAATCAGCCATTCTATTGTTTACCACAGGTAGTATCATAAGGAGTCAGTGTTTTTAGATTAGGCTGCTAAGATAACCAAGATAGAACACATACAAATGCCTAACATGCAGCTGTCTGAACACCTACAAACACACCTGTTCAAGGAGATTCTAAACTTACCATTAGAGTAATTTAGAATCATATTTCCAGATTTTCTCACTTCATCAAACTTTGAAAATATTGCTTGTAACCTGCAAAATAAATATATATTTGGTAAAATAAAGACCAAAGTTGTTAATGTTGCATTTTTCACAGTACAATCAAAATGTAGCCATAGAAAGTAAGCTTGTAACATGTGGAAAGTCGTGCACACTGCATAAGATTCCTGGTATATACCATGACTTATTGCATAGAATCCATAATTTAGAGATGGTCAACACATGCTTCTGGGACGTAAGAAAATCTGTTCATTTTTCATTAAACTACCTAGCGTTATCTTATGTTAGAAATTATGGGCATTTTATTTAATTATGTGTATAAATCATAACACTCAAGAGGGGGAACAAAAACCATAAGGGGAGGAATGTTCTACAGTAACGAAAAACATTTCTACAATACAACTGGGTTCCCATGAACTACAGTGAATCAGCTTAGCCAAGGTGTTTAAAGAAAAAAAAGCTAAACACTGCAGCATTCAAAAGATTTAATTCTGCAGTAACACAAAATGGTGGTTTCTAGTAGGCTACATGTGTTGCATAGTTGTAAACTATTATACACTGCTTTATTAAAACAGTTATTTGAGGTAATACAGGTAGCGACAACACAAAAACATTAGAAAATGGCTTTCACAGCACTTCGAGACAGGAGCACTTATCAAAATGGTATAACAGACAATGAGCAATTAGAAGAATAATGAAAGCTTTGTATTAGGAGTGTAAGGAGAGGTGTTTTAATCCTATGACCAGTGATGCACTAGGTGCATTATAAAACAATGGTTCTACAGGACCTGTGCCATACCAGATATGCCATCTTTGGAAATGGTTTCTGCTTCAGTGTGCATTGCAAAGCATACAAAAAGATTGATGCTGCTGTTTTTTTTTTTTTAAAGAGCTTTATTTGAAACACACGTGAGTACAACATTTTAGAACAAGATCACCGTCTATTGAGCTACCCTATATACCGTATTTGCTCGATTATAAGATGACCCTGATTATAAGACGACCCCCAAAATCTGAATATTAATTTAAGAAAAAAAGAAAAAGCCTGAATATAAGACGACCCTATTGGAAAAAAGCTCTGATCTCTGACAGCCGGGGAAGGTCTGCGCGATGGACGCAGACAATCCCCGCTGCAAGCCACACCTCCTTCCGACTGCAGCGGAAGTTGTCTAAGCGAATCGCGTAGACATCTACACGCTGCCCCCGGTGTGCAGCTGGGGCAGCGTGTAGACATCTGCGGGGGATCTGGATCTTAGTCGTCGCATAGTCAGATCTATTTGAGGTCTGGTTATAAGACGACCCCGATTATAACACGAGGGGTATTTTTCAGAGCATTATATATATATTTTTTTTTTTATTTTTTTCCCCCCTATCGCCTTGAGGTTGTTGGAAAACGCATTCACTCTTTGTTTGGGACATCACTATTTATGAAACGGTTTTCCATCACTATATGTGAGTTATCATTTACACAGATACAATTTTTTTTATTTACAACGCTGTGTGCCTATAATTACTAAAATATTGGAGCTTCCTTGATATTTTGTCTGTTTGTGAGACTAATGAAATACCTTGAGGTTGTCTACTGTTTACTAACATATGGTTTTATGGGGTGGTTTGAAGTTGTTTTACAAGAGATAAAAATGGACATTTTTAGAATTGAAAAAAATGAGTGGTTTTACAAATTTAAAATTATTTTGTTACACTGGGAACATGAAGTGCAGTGTATATAAAAAGTATCATGCTTAAAATAAAAGTACAGCTTATTCAGTAAATATTAACTAAATTTGCTTTTCAAAACTTTTTGTTGCAAATGGAACTGTAACACCCCCTTTCCCTCAAATGCAACAAAATAATTTGGAAAAAAAAATCTCCTGTAATCCTCCTACATGAATTGTACGGGGAGAGCGATCACAATTGCCCTATTATATCTGCACCTTAGCACCAACTGCAAATGGGAAAGTTAAGTAACTCGCATTATGTGTGCCAGTCACATGTGGACACACTGCATCTTTCAAAAAGGTCTTCATGTAATATAGCTTGAATGCCATGTCATAAACATATTTATCACTGTAAAAGAAGATATCCAACACATTTTGTTTCAAGTTTTCCAGAAAAAAAGGCTTTGGAAAAATAGGAGGGGGGGGTCCCAATTTTCCCCCACATACTTTCCTACTTCTATGTATAACCACTATTTTTGTTCTACTATACAAATTTGATTAAAAAAAAAAAGACTTTGAAAACCAAAGTCCTATTCATATGGGGTGGTTAATGGATGTATTTTGGGTTTTTTTCCCCATTTTTTTACATGTTTAAAAATATCATATAGGGACCCTCACAGTTGAAAAGACAAAAAGGAACATTATTCCATTCCTGATGGGGTTTTACCAAGCAAGAAAAACAAAAAACAATGTAACACGTACTGACTTCACAGAGACATAATTACAAAGCAGCCGCTTTTACCACATCCATGTATTAAATGAAGGCCAATGACATCTGTTGTGTTTTCTTACCAAGAGATTAAGAAAGTATTTGTTTCCAAATAGACAGCCAAAGTTGGCATATGGACTGGATGGGGGTTTTGCAACATTCACACTGACTATATGAGACTGCATTCTAGGTAAGCAGTACTTAAGATGTTCCATCACAAGTGGATAAGGATTTGTATGATCTGTATGACAGGCACAGATATTGTGCCAACACTACGTATATGTATAAAAAAAATCTATAGATCCGACTGTAAAATAGGACTACAATGTTGCTTTTAAGTCATCTTTTTATTTCTATAGTTATACTACTGAGGATATACAACAGGATGATCACACAACATCCTCAAGATAAAATATTTTACAGATATCAGCTATAACAAACTGTTAAGTATGCTTTTATGCCCCATTAAAGCTTTTCTTTAATATGGTATGGGAATTACAACTAATACATTTTCAATTAAAAGTCAGAGGCACAGATCTGAAGCATCTGGCACAGCTAGCCTGTCAAAGCATTACCCTGTCTCCATGTTCTCTCATTTCACCCCATTACAAGGACTGGCTGACACAACAAACAGCAGCTTAACAGCACACTACAGGAAATGGGAACTTAAGAATGGTTTTGGCCTAAAATGATCTGTATTTTGTCTAACATGACACATTACAGAATGATCACTGAACATAATTTGTTGTAGGCTAAAATCCAAAATGTAACTAGGATCATTAGAAGATGGTCAGATATTTGTTTTGTTGTTTTTATAGGTGTAGAGATAGGTTTGTCTTGTACATATTACTATATATTCTACACTCACTGGACACTATTAGGTACACCTGTTCAATAGCCAATCACACGGCAGCAACTCAATGCATTTAGGCAGGTAGATGTGGTCAAGACAACTTGCTGAAGTTCAAACCGAGCAGAATGGGGAAGAAAGCGCCTTTGAATGTGGCATGGTTGTTGGTGCCAGCCAAGCTGGTCTGCGTATTTGAGAAACTGCTGATCTACTGGGATTTTCACGCACATCACTATTGTTTCCAGTGAGCAGCAGTTGTGTGAGCGAAAATGCCTTCTTGATGTTAGAGGTCACGAGGAGAATGGGCAGACTGGTTAGAGATGACAGAAAGGCAACAGTAACTCAAATAACCATTTGTTACAACCAAGGTATGCAGAATACCATCTCTGAATGCACAATACGTCGAACCTTGAAGCAGATGGGCTACAGCAGCAGCAGACCACACCAGATGCCACTACTGTCAGCTAAGAGCAAGAAACTGAGGCTACAATTCACACAGGCTCACCAAAATTGGACAATGGAAGACTGGCAGAACGTTACTTGGTCTGACAAGTCTCAATTCCAGCTGTTAAATGGCAGGGTCAGATTTTGGTGTAAAAACCATGAAAGCATGGATACACCCATAAACAACGGTTCAGGCTGGTGGTATAAGGGTGTGGGTGACATTTCCATGGCACACTTTGGGCCCCTTAGTACCAACTGAGCATCGTTTAAAAGAAACAGCCTACCCAAGTATTGTTGCTCATCATGTCCATCCCTTTATGACCACAGTGAACCGATCTTCTGATGGCTACTTCCAGCAGGATGATGCACCAAGTCACAAAGCTCACATCACCTCAAACTGTTTCTTGAACATGACAATGAGTTCACCGTACTCCAATGGCCTCCCACTGCCACCAGATATTAATCCAACACAGCACCTTTGGGATGTGGTGGAACAGGAGATTCGCATGGACGCTCAGCCGACAAATCTGCAGCAACTGCGTAATGTCATCATGTCCATATGGACCAAAAACTCTGAAGGCAGTTCTGAAGGGGGTCCAACCCGGTACTAGAAAGGTGTACCTAATAAAGTGGCCAGTGAATGTGTATTGTTTTTAAGGCAAGACCAGTAACTTCATACTGACAACCTAACAGCAGCAAAGAGAATACACTGAAGCTCAAAAGTTGTCAATATTTGGTCTGACCAGGATGTGCCTCCAAATGTGAACATCTCCTCATGAACTCCGATTACCACTAAATTTCAGATTTTTGTTGGTCACTTTTTTTTTTAGTCTTCTACTCATTTCTGTATGGCTTGTCCAATGCCCAACAGTTGAGCCACTTTTTCTCAGAAAAAATTTCTAGAGACTGCAGCTGCACTTTGCAAGTGCTTTTGCTTACATGTAGGACATTACTGGTTTGGCTAGGTATGAATTGTGGGTGTACGTGAGTTTCTATTCTTTTGATGGTGTGGGCATTTTAGGTATGCTCGTTCTTGCTTTTTCTGAAGCCAAATGATTTTTATCCAGTGGGCATTGTATTGCCTCCTTAGAACTTGTTTAGCTTCAATTTGGCACTTGAAAAGCCTTTTAGCACATAACTGCAAAAAGTTACTTCAGCTTATGTCCCTGTTTAGGCATTTCAAGAGCACTGTTAGAAACACTAACAGGGCCATATTAAAAGAATATCAGGTGATAATTGACAAATACAGTAAGGTTCACAAAGACATCTGTCACAGACATGTTTTGATAGAATTCCATTAAAGACAAATTGATTGCTTTGTCATTTTGAAGCCATTTTAGCTGCTATATATATTTCATGGCCAATTATAATATTTATTTAATTGATATATCCAACATACTTATATACACACACACACACACGTGTATATGGATATACACACATACATACACATTATACACTACTGTTCAGAAGCTGAGTAATGAAAAACAAGGAAATTTATAGGTGTCTTAACAATTGCAAAACCATTTTCTAATGATGAATTAGCCTTTTAAACGTAAACTTGGATTAGCTTCCATTGGATCACAGGAGTGATGGTTGCTGATAAAGGGCTTCTCTTCGTCTATGAAGATATCAACAAAACAGCAGTTTCCAGCTACAATAGTAATTTACAGCATGAATGTCTAAACTTTATTTCTGATCCATTTGATGTTATATTAATGAACTAAAAATGTTTTGTCTTTCAAAAACTCGGACCCACATACATACGTACACAAACACTTGCATACTTTACAACCATGGTTAAAAAGAAAATAGTTAAAAGGTTGCAAAGGCTCCACAATAATTACTTGGTTAACCATTTGTATAGTAATATGCTTGAATTGAATCAGCCCAATATCATAAGATGTACACAAACCACCTATAAGGTATATCATGCAAAAAAAATACTATATGCTTTTTAGGTTAACAATAGACAAATTAAAAGAATAAAACCAAGTCAGCTACAATAAAACTAAGTCAGTGTTGGTAGCCATATTTCATTACTACAATTCTTCTTACAGCATTTCCTTATTGTCTAAATTAAATCAAATCAGTTCAAAGCTGCTTTAAAAAACAAGTTCCATTTTTCTGCCTATACATGCATTGCTGTCAGGCACCACTGCAGTGGGTCTGTGAACAGAGAAATAGGATTAGTCCTTTTGTCATCAAAGCTAACAATGAGCTACAATGCAGAGAAGGCCTTCTAGGCCTCAAAAAGAAAATCCTTTTTAATGCATTTTTTCCAATGCTATTTTCAATATTAACATACCAAAAAAATAACATTTAAATAAAAAAAATTGCTCTCATTTTGCTTGCCTTATACGATGACTTTAAGACAATGTCTTCAGTGTCCTGATGACAAATTCACCTAATCCAGGCTGTCAGCTTAACCATCCTAACGTGCAGAAGTTCACAAATAAAATACAGCTAGATTCAGCCGATTTAGCTTCCTGGCTGTTTGAATAATAAATTCAGCTTTCCTGTCGTAGTCTTTTTTTTCCCTCCCCCTGAGTGACGCAAGCTCTTCTTGTTGCTAGTCTGGCACCTTTAGCACATAACAAGGCAGTGCATGAATTCCGCATTGGATTAAAGTACAACGATCGCCACCTAGTGTCCATAGAATGATACATTTATATTAATAAGAAAAAGGAACTACCGTATTTGCTCAATTATAAGACAAGGTTTTTTCCAGAGCAAATGCTCTGAAAAATACCCCTCGTCTTAGAATCGGGGTCGTCTTATAATCAGACCTCAAAATAGATCTGATTACGAGACTAAGATCCAGATCCCCCGCTGCGCTGCAGGGGACCTGGATCCCCCCAACTTACCAGTGCTTCTGATTCCCCGCTGTGTTGTCCGGGCAGCAGGTAGACGTCTACGCAATTCTCATAAACTTCCACTGCAGCCGGAAGGAGGTGCAATTAGCAGCGGGGGTTGTCTGCGTCCATCGCGCAGACCTTCCCCGGCTGTCAGAGATCCGAGTCTGGTGCGGGGAACTCTGCTCTGACAGCCGGGGAAGGCACCTCTACACGCTGCCCCGGCTACGCACCAGGGACTCAGAAGCACCAGTAAGTTTGGAGGAGTGAGAGGGAGGGGGAAGGTGTTAAATGGGGGGCATACAGCATTTCTGTAGGCAGAGTGCTCTATGAAATGCCTTTTAACCCTCCATATGCCACTCTGCCCCCTGAGATGCCTTATACCTCCCTATATGCCACTCTGCCCCCTAATATGCCTTTTAACCCCCTCAATGCCAGAACGGCATATAGGGGTATAAGGCATTTCTGTAGGCAGAGTGCTCTATGAAATGCCTTTTAACCCTCCATATGCCACTCTGCCCCCTGAGATGCCTTATACCTCCCTATATGCCACTCTGCCCCCTAATATGCCTTTTAACCCCCTCAATGCCAGAACGGCATATAGGGGTATAAGGCATTTCTGTAGGCAGAGTGGCACATAGGGGGTTAAAAGGCATATCATGGGGCACAGTGGCATATAGGGGGTATAAGGCAATTTTCTGGGCAGAGGGCAAGCCTGGGGGCAGATTGCATAACTGGGGGGGCCTTCTTATCTATTGCACTATACCTTGTGCAAAGCCATCTTATCCCTTTTTGTTGGAGAATGTTAAAGGATTGATAGAGGAAAAAACAAGAGATGAAATCACAAATCTCCCACGAACTCTCTCTTCAGTGAATAAACCCTAAGATCTGTCCTAATAACATAAGCTGAATTTCCACACAAGGTAGGTTTTCTTAACTGTTGCAAAACATATATATATATATATAGCACAAAAGAATTACATGAGTATTGGAAATAAATGTAAGAAAGGGAACGCTCCATATCTGTTTGTTACCTGTATAAAAGACATCTGTTCACAGAAGCAATCAGATTCCAAACCATTCACCATGGCCAAGACCAAAGAGCTGTCCAAGGATGTCAGGGACAAGATTGTAGACCTACACAAGGCTAGAATGGGCTACAAGACCATCGCCATGCAGCTTGGTGAGAAGGTGACAACAGTTGGTGCGATTATTCGCAAATGGAAGAAACACAAAATCTCCCTTTGTCTTGGGCTCCATGCAAGATCTCACCTTGTGGAGTTTAAATGATCATGACAATAGTGAAGAATCAGCCAAGAACTACATAGGAGGATCTTGTCAATGATCTCAGGGCAGCTGGGACCATAGTCACCAAAAAAACAATTGTTAACACTACAAGAAGGACTGAAATCCTGCAGCGCCCGCAAGGTCCCCTGCTCAAGAAAGCACATGTACAGGCCGTCTGAAGTTTGCCAATGAACATCTGAATGATTCAGAGGAGAATTGGGTGAAAGTGCTGTGGTCAGATGAGACCAAAATCAAGCTATTTGGTATCAACTCAACTTGCCGTGTTTGGAGGAGGAGGTATGCTGCCTATGACCCCAAGAACACATGGAGGTGGAAACATTATGCTTTGGGGGTGCTTTCTGCTAAGGGGACAGGACAACCTCACCACACCAAAGGGACGATGGATGGGGACCTTAATGACTTGGAAGACTTTAATGACTTGGAGAGGATCTGCAAAGAGGAGTGGGACAAAATCCCTCCTGATATGTGTGCAAAACTGGTGGCCAAAGGGGACAAATACTTATTTCACTGAGTAAAATGCAAATCAATGTATAACTTATTTGACATGTGTCATTGTAGATTTTCTTTCTTGATATTCTGTCTCACTGTTCAAATAAACCTACCATTAAAATTATAGACTGATCATGTCTTTGTCAGTGGGCAAATGTACAAAATCAGCAAGGGATTAAATCATTTTTTCATTTACTGTAGTTGGGTTACCTCGTGTAAAATAACCTCAACTGCATGTTCTGTTGACCCTTTGTACAATGGTGCATAGTAAGACAGCACTACATAAGTAAATCACAATTGTACTAGAGGTATTAAAATAAGATTGTTCTATATTTTTATATATACAAATGTCAATACTGCAACAAAAGTATAACAGTTTTACATACATTCAATACTCAAGGGCATATTTACCATATAAAGGGTGCCTGAAACAATCACCAGCTTATTAGAGAAGAAAAAACAATGGGAATTAAAAAAGTTAATATGTCTTTCCCTATAGTATGCACATAGTGTGTTTTATTTCATTTTTTATTACATGCTGCATATTCTAATCTGTAAACAGTATTATCTGTTTGTTTAGTATGCAGGACTATAAAAAGTGGCATTTGGGGGGACAAAAATAGATTGTGTTTTTAAGTTATTCTTTATTAAATCTTTAAAAATTATCAATAAGTTACAAAATGGTAAGTAAAACAGACTTACCATAAACAACATACAGTATTAACAAATAATGACTAACATAAATTACATATAATCGATAGGACGATGCTCTATGGTAGATGATCCTGATGAAACTTTGTGTCTTAAAAGGGAGATTTATGTCTCTGGCGGAGTGAGCGAGGGTTGATCTCAAAGGAATTCTTAAGAAATCCCTAGGGAGTATAGGTTCCAACTGGACCAAATTTTATTGTAAAAATCTAAATTACTTTGGAAAAAGCATCGCTCTGATTCTGCCTGAGTTTTAATTTGGTTAAGGATTTCTTCCCACAGCGGGATGTATATATAAAAAAAATATTTGATTTAACCACATCATTTTTGGATCAGGGTCTGTGTGTAATGTTATATTATTGAGATACAGTGAAAGTTTTCCCTCAAATGTTCGCTTCGGGTATGGATCCAGACTGTGTAACATATAAATCAATTAAAAAGAACATTATTTCTTGCCCACTCACTTTGCTGCTGGTATTCCTCTATTGCAAAGATCGGCTCTCACTTTTTCACCTATGTGTCTATAAACGTCCACAATTGCTAAGATTGCCGTTTCCCGTACCTATGGAATATGAAATTTTTAAAAAGAGATAAGACTGTGGAGAACAAAATGTTGGAGCAATCTTTATTGTATTAATTACTAGTTAGGAATATCATCAAGATGTATTATCTTCCTTTGTTACAAACATGAGCCTGACTCTTAACCTTTCAAGTCTCAAAAACATCCAGACAGTACTGCCATTAGGTCATTAAACAACAACATTAATACAGAATATATATATATATATATATACACACAAACACATACAGAGGTGGGAGAGCAGGCAGGTGGCGTGCACCATCTATTGTAATATGCACTAATCCTGTGTTTGTCATTTGTTTGCATTTTATCTGACCTGTTTCGTTCTCCCTTCTAAAGGGCTTCTTCTTCTGTATCAGTATGTTGCAATATGTATTAAATGGATCAATAATGTGTGTACTGTCAATTTAAATGCCGTTATTAATTTTCACACTATTGTAATGGTACGACAGAATCTGTTGGTGCTCTATAAACATGCAATGCAACAAAAACACAAAAACCTGGATCAGTGTAAGGACAACAAATGTATCTTGTAACACTCCACCATTGCAGGGCTAAAAGTGCATCACAACAGATAATTATTATTAGGATGGCGTCTTACCACTTTGTGATAAAGAATCTTTATAAACACAGAGATTAGTAAAATTAAAATGGTTCATTTAAATGGTAAAGTTAAAATGAGAACAAAAAATGCTTACTTGGGCATTGGAATCTCCAAACAATAAGCACAACTGAGGAACAAGCTTGCTCACCCCCAACTGCTGAGCACCAAACCTTTGAAATATACATTTAAAAAAAATCAATTACCAGAAACATAGTATTAACATTCAGGTCAATATACATTTTAGCATCTTTCTAGCTTAAAGAGCAAGAGTAACTGCACTGACCCAAAAAATAACTAAGCCTAAATATAAGTTACACCAACACAAGTGTATGATCTTAGTTACCTTTAACTAACTAAATTGTCAACGCAAGCTTACAAATTTATATGGTTATAAAATAAATTATCTTCTAGCTTCAGTACAATGTTCACTATAGAGGAATGTTCTAACTGTAAAACCATGCAAAAAATGTTTTAACATACGATTCAAAATGAGACCATATCCCTTTTTAAAGGCACTTTTTAAAGCATCAAATGGAAGTTAAGGAGTGACAAATAGTCTTTTTTCATATATCGTATTTACTTGATTATAAGATGACCCCCCAAAACCTGAATATTGATTTAGGAAATAAAGAAAAAGCCCCAATATAAGACGACCCTAAAGGAAAAAAGTTTTACTAGTAAATGTTAATTCATGTAAACTATGTAAACTGTTTTTTAATAAAAGCTATGATGAGAAAAATATTTTATTAGTTTTTATTTCCTTTTATTTTCCAACCTGCCCCCCCAGTATGCACATCAGCGCCCAGGCTTGCCACTCTGCCCCAGAAATGCCTTATATCCCCTATATGCCACTCTGCCCCATCATATGCCTTTTAAAAGGCATATGATGGGGCAGAGTGGCATATAGGGAGGTATAAGGCATTTCAGGAGGCAGAGTGGCATTAAGGGTGTTAAAAGGCATTTCATAGAGCACTTTGCCTACAGAAATGCCTTATGCCCCCCATTTAACACACCCCCCAACTTACCAGTGCTTCTGACTCCCTAATGTGTAGTCGGGCCAGCGGGTAGATGTGTATGCGCGATATACGCAAGTTGCCTACGCAAATCATCTAGACATCTACCCGCTGCCCTGACTACACACCAGGAAGTCAGACGCACCTGTAAGTTGGGGAGGGGTAGTAGTCTTAAATGGGGGGCATAAGACAAGAGGATCCAGGTCCCCTGCAGTGCTGCGGGATATCTGGATCTTAGTCTCATAGTTAGACCTCTATTTGAGGTCCGATTATAAGACGACTCCAATTGCTCTGAAAAAACCCCGTCTTATAAATCGATCAAATACGGTAATTATATATATATATATATATATATATATATATTTGCTTTACAATTTGGGGTATTCTTATGGAATGCCCTATTCTTATGGTATGCCTTATGGAATTTTTTAATGAGTGCAGTTTAAAGGTTGTGACCAAATGAACCATAAAACAAGTGGCTAGATTAAATATAGGATGTAACACAATGGAACTGGAAAAAAAGTTTTGTTTTTTGCTGAAAGACAATTAGGTGAGAAATAAAATCAACTTGCAAAGCACAGGAGAAGCATTATCATAGATTAAATTGCTTACATATTTAAGGTTGAGATGAGACAAAGGCAGACTCCCTCTCTGGATCTAAAATTTTTGTGCTTAAAGCCAGCAGCTAATCTCTCCCAGACATACTGTTGAGAAAAAATGGGGAAAAGGTTTGCATGACGAAAGAGAGGGAATTTTAATTTGGAAATTATTTTTTTTTGCTAATTATTAACAGCACAGGGTAACTTATGTTCAACACATCAACCAGAATAAAAACATTGCAGTCATTTCCTTGTGATATATGATGGAGAAACCAAAAGTAGTCTGTTATGCTATGCCTATGATCAATCAGTGCCACATCACGTAGTTATGGTGTGTGTGTGTGTGTGTTATGAGTAGCCTTTTAGAAAGACTGCATTGGAAAAAATGAGAACATTAATGAATAAAGCTTTAATATACAGAAACCTACAATGATTAAATTACAACAGGTCGCAATAAATTTTGGACATGCACTTGTGTCAGACACAAGTGAGTAAAATCAAAATAAATTGATCCATATTAATTAAAATAATTATCCAATACAGATTCAGGAAATGTGCTGGAAGTACCTTAAAATTAGCTACTGCACATGTGATTATTATCTTATATTTATATAGCATCAACAATTTACGCAGCACTTAATACAAGGATTATGTAATTTGAAAGGATCACTATATCAAAACTTGGAAATATGTTTTTTCATTAGAAAAGAAAAAAAAAGGCCTAAAGCGATGCATTTATCAGGGAGGTGAACAGAAATTACGAGCAGTTACATCTTCCATAGCATTGTCTTCTCATGTAAAGACCACAGGGAAACTGAGAAGCTCAAAACCTTCCATCTCACATAAGTTCTAGTTTTTCACGTCTTGAATACAGATACAAGCTTCTACTTTGAAAAAACTAACAAAAGCTGCAGGTTGGCCTTGTTTTAAGCACAATTGTTTCCTGGTAAAAGATTTTATTTTTGGGGGGAGGGGCACCAGGGGAAGATGGGTGAAACATTTTCTCTAAACATGGAGCTATACTGAAATAGCAGGTGTGGATTTTGTGCCTTTAACAAGGAGGGTAGACAATTGACCACGGAGCCCAGGATCTAAATTGATTCTGGGCCGAAGATTTTTTGATGAAAGTCGGTCAATGATGACTGGGCTGGAGTATGAAGAAAGCTGTACGAGTAAACCTTGTCAGCTGCCAATAATCCTGGGTTGTGATGGTATGGTGTTGACAACCAAAAAATAAATAAATAAAAATTCTCTCATTATTTGTAGTATCCGGTTAACAAAGAACCCTTGAAGTCCTCTACATTTTTCGCATTAAAAAAACTTCTTAAAGATAAAAGGAGGGATTCTTACCGCTGGCGATGCAGTCTTATACATCAACTTCAAGATAAGGTTTTGGCTTTGGTCTCTAATTTGGTCTTTAGCATCTCCAAGTCTATCCATTAAAACTGGTAGAACTAGAGCGGTAAAAAGAACATTAAATTAAAAGAGCAAAGTAATTTGACGCATGCATACTTTAATATGTTAAAATTAAATCATTTTTAATTCACATTAATCTAAATATTGTTGGTCATTTAATGTCCATAAGCATTCAGCTTTTAAATTAAAAACAGTTCTCAGTAAATTTTGCAGATGCACTTGAGTTTGAGACACAAACTAAGACACACAAGCAAATTCTTAATACAGAATAAAAAAATTAAAGTTTATTTATTAGGTTCTTTCTGCATTTGTACAGTACAATCTTGGCAGATACTAATTATAAGAGTTAACACATGCTTTGAAATTGTTTAATACCATGGTTTGTAAATGCGTATGCTACTTTAATTTTGTTGCAAGCTAAAGAGTTAAGATTAAAAGTGGTTTAGTGATAAATCGTCAATAGTAAAAGTGTGTCTGTTTAGCTGTTAAACACAAATACTCAAGCTGTAGATTAGCCATAATTTAAGACTGAGCTACAGTGTATAGCTTCTTGGCTGTCATTTAAAAATATCAGTTTTCTAATATTTTCTGTGCAGTGCAGTATTTCAACTTTCTATTTAACATAAGTTGTAGTTTGTAATGCAAATACAAAAAGGGGTAATGGGTTTATTTAAGTACAATATGAGATAAAGAGAAGATCCATTCCTAACATCACAAACATCTATACAAGTAATGACTAATCTATCTACATGTTTAGTGCAACAAATATATTCATGTTATCAACCCACCTGTTGCCAGATGGCCCCGAAAACGCTCTAGCAACCTATCAGCTAAGGCACTCAGGAGGTCTAATCCCAGCAAAGCCACCTGAAACGAAATAAAATTGCAGAGACAGCATGAAAAAAAAATAATAAAGCATGTATTGATGAGTATTGGCTTTAATGCCTTCAATCCCCTATGGACGTACCGGTACATCAAAAAAAACGCATCCCAAGAATCACTTATGGGTGTACCGGTACGTCCAGTCCTTCTTGCAGCTGTCGTTTGACAGCCTGGACTCCCCCCTGACAGCAGAAGCCAGCATCGCCGGCTTTCTGCTGTCCGATCTCATGTAACAGCTTCAGGCATGAAAGCTGTTACATTTTTAAATGCCGATCGGGCAGTTTAAAATGCGCAATTGGGCATTCCCTTCAGAATTCATCAGATGAGGGACAGACGCTGCAATCTCTATGCACGTCCGTGAGGACCTGCATAGAGATCACAGTCTGATAGGTGGAGGGGGATCGCAGGGAGGGGGAATGGGAAACTATGTCTCTCACCCTCCCCCCAATGCTGCAATAAGAAAAAAAAAGTTATTCATTTAAAAAAATTAACAAAATCAATAAATATTGAATAAAAATAAATTGCCATTGTGACATCACTGGCATTAACAACAAGCTGTCCCTAAGAGGACCTCTAACCATTTAAAAATATATATATAAAATACAAAAATAAAATTAAAAATATATATAAAAATTAAAAAAAAAAAACCTTTAAATCCCATTGCCCTAGCATAACATCTACCCAGTATAACCCTCCTGCCCCAGTCCACAACCCCCAAAACCGTTAAGCCATAAGCATAAAAAATCTACAAAAAATGTACACCTTATAGTATGTTCCCTGGTGCTGGAAAAGTATGGAAAACCTATATAAAATTAGGTATTTCTGAAATCAGGACACCTGAATTAATAAAATTGGAGGGGATTTTCCATCACTTTACCTAATTTTGTGAGGATTCAGAAGGAAAATTGAAAAAAATATATTTTTTTCTAATTTTCGCTAGTTTTTACTGAATTTCTCATTCAAAATTTTCAGCTAATCATCCAACTATGGTATCAAAAGAAAGAAATCTCTCCTTGAAAAAACAATATATAGTTTACATGGGTACACTATTCACAGGAAAGGAGAATAATCGCTGAACCGACATAGCGCAAATGCGAAATTGCTACGGGACTTGAGGTACCAAAAACCCCTGGGATTGAAGTAGGGCTGCAACTAATGATTATTTTCATAATCGATTAGTTGGCCGATTATTTTTTCAATTAATCGGGTAAAAAAACAAAACAATATGCAAATTTTCTATGTGAAATAAAAACAATGGCATTTCACGTTTTGCCTAATTAAAGCTATATTTTAACAAGAACCCCAAAAATACCAAAAAAAAACCCACTTTACTAGTAAATATTCATGTAAACTATTTTTGCCCAGATATGCACATTTCCCCCCAGCTTGCCTCTCTGTCCCAGAAATGCCTTATACCCTACTATATGTCAGAGATGCCACTTTGCCCCCTTATACCTCCTATATGCCACTCTGTCCCCTGATATGCCTTATACCCCTCCTGACATGCCTTATAGCCCCATATATGCCACAGTGCCCCCCTGATATGCCTTTTACCCTTGATATGCCACCTGATATGCCTTTTACCCCTATATGCCACTGTGCCCCCTGATACGCCTTTCATGATGGAAGCCCCAGCGGAAGGTCACGTGACGCCGGGTTCTGTAATAGAAGCCCCAGCGGAAGGGGAGGGGAGAAGCGGAGGATGTCTGCGCATTTTCCACAGACCCTCATCGGGTGGCAGAGAGGATCCAGGTCTCCTGCAGCTTTGCGGGGGTCTGGATTCTAGAGTTATAATCCGATCTCTATTTGAAGTCGGATTATAGAAGGAGGGGTTTTTTTTCCAGAGCATTTGCTCTGAAAAACTCCCATACACCACTCTGCCTCTCTCCCTCCGACTCCCATACACCACTCTGCCTCCCCCCCCCCCGACTCACATTCACCACTCTGCCTCTCCCCCCCCACCGACTCCACATTCACCACTCTGCCTCTCCCCTTTATTAAAATCGATAAAAATTTTTCATTATCGATTTTATCGATTAGTTGTTGCAGCCCTACTTGAAATAGATTCGGTTTTGTTTCTGGTACCTCATCCTTCACGGAAGAAGAAATAGTACTCTTTAATTTCCACTCCTTATATAATCCGACCTCATCCGAAGATGTATAGACCAGGGCTTGACAAATTTGTTATAAATCTAGGAGCCAGCAAAAAAAAGTTAGGAGCCAGGACTTGCCCCTGCACCCGCACTTTGCCCTGCACCCACACTTTGCCCCAGCACTTTATCGCGAGTTATTGATTGTGAACACCAATCACAGTCCTGCCCAGACATTCCCAGGTTCCAGGGCAGCAAGCCAGGTTTCAGCATGTATTCCTATCATGCCAAGTCAGCCAGTACATGCTGAAACCTGGCTTGCTGCCCCCCCTTGTGTATTGATGCTGCACATCACTTAGAGCCCCATGTGCCATGCTCCTCCCCCCACTTACACAACCATGCTATCACACACACACACTCATTCATCTCTCACACGCAGACTTCCATAGGTGCCCCGCTGCTTCTATCTCTGTCTCTCTGTACGAACTTCTCTTGTCCCGCCCACTGGGAGGAGGAATAGAGCAGTCATGTGACTCCTCTGGTTTCCTGCTTCCTGTGGCCACTCCAGCACAAGAGACGCTGCTTGCACATTAAGAGCAACGTACAGCTAAGCAGTGCGGCCCCTGCGGGGATTATTTTCGGACAAAATTATCAGTCGCCATGGCGACCTGGCACCTGGGATTTGTCGAGCCCTGGTATAGACATTGGCTTGAAAATCAATTTCCGTGTATGAATCTGGGTATTCATCTGGAACACCGGGTGAGAAAGGTAGTGTCACTCTACGGGAGGGTTCCGGCTGGGGACTGGCCGCATGAGCGGTGTTGGCAATAGCTATGAAATAGTCAAAAGTGGACTGTAGCCCCTCTTTTTAACAGGAGGCAAATTCAGCAGTGGATGCTTCCTTAGCATGCATGCAGGATTTGCATAACTTAGCCGAGGAATCATGCACAGTCTATTTGCAGGAAGGGCAGGCTTTATGTTTAGCTTTCCCTGTAGTTTTCCTAGGAGGGGAATTCTCTGCAGGATTCTCTAGATTTTATCAAACATAAGGAACTAAGCATATAAACAGAGGCTCTAAACCAAGTGAAAAAAAGCACTTAGCTTGAAAATCCTGGCACATATTTGAGAAAAGGCAACACAATGCCTCAGGCACTAACAGGTACAAAAAAAATCCACAGGATGCAGCAAGCCATGCAAAAGCAGCAAAAAAGTTAAGATCTTACACATCTGAAGCCTTTATGAGCATTTAGGAGCTCAGGACCAGAAGTTGACCTTTACCGGAAGAGCCCTTGCATCAAGTGACCTCCAGTCAAGCCAATCCTTGAACCGTAAGTGAAGTGCGATAAGACCAGAAGTGCCAGTTCGCGAACCCACAAGTGCATGAAATGCATTTAAATCACCGGACCGGAGCAGTGCTGCGTCTCTCCGAGGTGAAGGAAGGAGCATGGTGCCTGGAACCTACCCAAGGAGCCCCCCGGGCTATTGGGAAGTGAACCAAATAAGATAAGAGAGAGGGGTCTTGTCTCTGCTGCAACCTGCTACTGTGTTTCACTGGATCCACCCAAGGACCTCTGCCAGGAACTCAAACAAGGGATACCCCCTGGGGCTCCAAAGAAAATAAACCAACATGCCCCCCTACCTGGGTAGGGCAGGAAACACAAGGGAGGAAGGGAGAGGTCTGATTTTTTATAAGGTTTTCAGCCCAACCAAATAAGTGGAGCCATCTCTCCATCTGTGCCACCTGGAATGGCAAGGGAAAAGCATATGAGCCCCTAGGCTAATCACTTGAACAAAAGCTAATTGGAGTCAGGAATTAGCAAACTTGGAGTCCGACCAATGAAGCAAGAGTTACTGATCTGTAAAAAGCTGGAAAGGGTTACAAGGTAATCTCAGAGTTTGCACATTCATCAGTCCAGAGACAAGTGGAGACAGTTTAGTACTTTGCCTACTCTCCCTAGAAAAAAAAAAAAGCACCTTTTCTCAATTTTATTTGAAAAATCTTATACTCATCTAAAAAAGCTAACGAAACCTGCTAAATTATATAGCATATTATATATATATATAGATTATATTTGTCCTGAGTTTAGAAATACTCTTTTTTTTTGCAGGTTTGCAAGTTATAGGGCAATAGGTAGCATTTTGCTATTTAAAAAACATTTTTTCTTCCAAACCTGGCCATTCTGCCCCATGTGCTATTTTGGACATTTTTAAAGCTGGCCAATGCAATTTAGCCCATCAAATCATATATAGTTTTGAAAACTAGATGCCCCAAGGTATTTCAAATGCTGGTATTTTAACCATTTCCATGCACGAGATTCTACCCATCAGCCTTTGCCAACGTTTGTGATAGTAATTCCCCCCCCCCCACACTTCAAACAAATTGTAGAGGTCACTCTCAAACGACACTGCATTCCGCTATACCTCCTGAGGACAATGATACCGCCCATGCATGGGTTTGTTCGGTTGTTTGGGAGGTGCACATTTTTTAACTTGGATCTTTGACATCTGTTCCTTCTCCCACCATGTGCTGTTTGGGACATCTTTAAAGCCGGCCAATGCAATTTACCTCATCAAATCATATAGATTTGAAAACAAGACACTCCAGGGTATTTCAAATGCCGGTATTTTAACCCTTTCCATGGACTAATTCTACGACCAGTCTGTCAAAATATGTAGTGGTATTTTTGTGTGTGGTTTTTACACACACATTGTACTTCAGGTATGAATTTATCACTCCTGGTATGCGTCACTGTCAAACACCCCAATTTGTGTTCAGTAAAACCGCCCGAGTACAGTGACACCCCCATGCATGGGTTTGTTTTGATGATGTTGGGGGCTAAAAGGCCACATTTGGGAAGTACGCTTTTTTCCCCCCATCTTTAAACCCGGCAGTTCCAATTTACCCAAATCTTTTTTTTTTTTCTTTTTTTTTTAACTTGTTGTTGCTGAACGCCTTGCTATTAAAGCATTTCAGCCACAACATTGAATCTTAGGGGGCGATTTAGAAGAGCTTAGGAAGCGATCAACAAACGAGCGTCCACCACCATACAGCAGCCCCTGATGCTGAGCTCTGTGTTGCTGAATGCCTTGACATTGAGGCATTACAGCAACACCCTTCAAGCGAAGAAAGGGATCATAGATCACTTTCTAAGATTGTTTAATGCCATGGTCAACTGACTGTTTTTGCGTAATGTGCCTGGTTAATGAGGTTAACAAAAACAACCCTTCACACAGCTACAGCCTCGTTCAAGAGTCTACCATGTGCAAAACATTGAACAGGATGGAGTCTTTGGCAGGACACCACAGACGAAGCCACTGCTCTCTGAAAAAAACATTGCTCCGCCTTTGAAGTTTGCCATACTAAGGTTGAATTGTTTGGGAAGAACACGCAGTACCACATATGAAGTAAGAAGTGCACCACATACTAACATGAAATCATCTACGGTGCAGGGAGCATTATGATTAAAGGCTGTTTTGCTGCCTTTGGACCTGGAAAGCATGCCACCATAGACGGGACAATGACTTCCTACGTTTTTCAAGGCATACAGAGTGTCAGGACGGCTGTCTACCAGCTGAAGTTCAGTGGACGTTGGTTAATGCAGCAGGACAATGACCCTAAACATTGAAGTAAACGTACAACAGAGCGGCCCAGTCAGAGCCCAGACCTTAACCCATTAGAGATGCTGTGGAAGGGCTACAAGAGGGCCATTCACGCCAGACATCGTAAGAATACACCTGAGCTTAAGCAGTTCTGTATTAAAGAACGGTATAACACTACTCTCCAACGTTGTGCAGGTCTGAACTGCAGCTACAGGAAGGGCACGTTTCAAGTTATTGTTGCCCAAGGAGGTTCCACCAGTCATTAAATCCAAGGGATGACTTACCTTTTCCACCAGCACTGTGAACGGATGTGTTCAGTAAACACAGGAAAGATCATCATTGTTTGTGTATGTAAGCTTAAGCACATTGCGTTTGTCTATACTTGTGATTTAGATGTGGATTAGTTTACATTTTATGAACAATTAATGCAGAATACTAGGTAATTCTAAATGGTTTATTTACCGTAACCCTGTATTTATATAAATACATTATTCATGCAGCTATTTGGTCACCAATCACTGCAACAGAAATTATTTCCTGCACTTTTTTTTTTTTTCCAACACTTCTGTGTTGCTTAGACTTTTTTGCACAGGGTATGTGTTACGGCAGAGAAACCCAGCCAAAATTGTTTAGCTGCATCTCAAGATTACGGAAATACCCCACATTCTTATTTTTTTCCCATTTCTAGGAGGACCATATCCATTATAATTAAGTTTCTCACTCTCCTCCTTGAAACCCCCCCTGCACCGATCACACTGTGATCTCTATGCAAATCCTAACAGACATTGACACTCACAAAACCTAAACGGTTTATTAGAACCAGCTGCCCAAAGCAAATGCCAGACGCCTAGTACTTTAGTACCGCAGCACTGAGGTCCCTCAACTGCTGCCCCCCCACAACTGTGTGTTATGTGCATCATGCCACAATCACAATCGGTGTGCCAGGGAGATGAAATGTGATCAAGTTGGGGAAGGTGCAGCCATGCTACAGGAGTTCCGACTAGCAACCACGCTAACATGAACTGCCATAAAGGAATGATGAAATCAAATACCCAAATGAATAGATAAAATGAAAAATATTTTGCTCACCTTGTAGTGGCTGCAATTAACCCAGTTGGTTAACTCATCAATAATTTTGTCCAATGTGCTGGAGTCCAAATCAAGATGAGCAGAACGATGGGTGTCTGTAAGATATTCCAAGAACTGCTGCCCAATTTGTAGTCTGTTTGACACATCTTTTTGTTGCATCTGCATGCTAACATATTCCATATCAGTGATTCCTCCATTATCTTCTTCCCAATCCATGGTAAAAAAAATAATAATGATATTACTATAACCCTCAAATGGTGAGTTTTTGTAAGGCTAGGATGAAAGATCTTTAACAAAAAAGGACAAAGCAAAACAAATCTTTAAAGGTACAGCACCTTAAGATTGTAATGCATTAAAATTATGTTTTGAGTAGCAATGACAGTAGCAAACCAAAAGTGGGAAAAAAATAGGATGATAAATAAAAAAAAAAAAAAAGTTATCTTCAAGGCTTTAAAATTGAGAAAATGACAACTGCAGATTGAGATGGCTTTATGAATAATTTGATGGATATCCAGAAATGTTGGTATTTTGCTGGTCATCTAATTTTGTCTTTGGCTCGTTGGTTTCAAAATGTCAGCTTTTACAATGCTGCATTTCTCCTGCCAGTACAAATGTAAATTCAAAAATCCAAGAGTTCATTATTTTCTTTATGTCTCCAACTATGACTCCTGATACACATTCATCCTAAAAAAAAAACAAAAAAAAAAACATTAGAGGTTTATCAATTAAAATCCTCAATGATACACACAAACTACAAAAATAAGCTTAAAATTAAATAAACTCAGAATTGTTCTTACCAACACACATTTTTTTTCTCATTGTGATTTCTAGTCACACCTTTAAAGAAAACACAAGGTCCAATTATACGATTCTATTCCTGAGATAAAAAAGGTGCATTTAAAAGATACATAATACTGGGAAGAAAGAAGGTAGGGGCATGCTGACTGAACCTTATAGCAGACCCAGGGATTCTCTTTTTTTGTTTTTACAATAGGGGAACCATTTAATAAATGCTTATAACGACCACATAACTCCACTGATTCAAGCTCACACACACACAGTGACAACTCCAAGCCAAAGTGATGCATGCATACTTAAACATTCTGCTCAGTCTAAAACAACTAATACATATAGCATTACAGCAAGGCAGACAGCACTTCCAAGAGTATTGAGCATGTGTAGATATTTGCAGACATTGTGTGTGTGTGCGCAATTTTAATCTCTGTGTATTTTATCCGGCGTGGCTGGTCCAGGATCACTGACTTCACTTTACATCATAGACCAACCTCAGTGAGCTTCAGCTCAAAAAAATAGCATATGTGGCCCTGTATAAGGCATACTGAGATCAGTAACTTTATGATTTACTTTTTAAAGGTTTTTCACTGATTGACCTAGGCATTGTGCCGGTCCAGCTTAGTTCTTTCTAAAGCCAAACACAGCTCTTTATAATAAATAGAGAAGGCAGTGAGTTGAAACCACAACTGCCATGTAAATTATCACTTTAGAAAAAGCTTTGGGGGTTATTCACTAATGTACTTATATGGGTTAAACATATGTAAAACTGTAAATCAAGCAACAACGAAAAATATTTTTTTCAATATATAATGACATACTAAGTGAATATATCCCTGCTCCTAGAACAGATTAATTCACATTTGGATTTTTTGGCTCCATTAATATTACAAACATAAAAATATCCAAGACAGTCAACTAACCAGAACAAGAATTTACACTGAGGCAGGGAAACAACATTTCCTAAGAACAAGTCACAAAATATGGATTAAAAAACATGTTATTTAGAAATATTCAATAAGAACACAGAATTTTTAATTTTAAAAAAAAAAAAAAAAAAAAGCAGGCACAAGCTCTTAAAAACGTTCTTTGAAGTTTTGTTTTTAGTTTGTTAGTAACTAATAATATATAGACATGTATAAGCAGCACCGTCATTACAAGAGTGTTTGCTGGAGAGTTGGGCTTTTAACTTCCTGGCATCACTATCTACACTATGAGTAGGGGAGCATCTAGTGCAGAAGAGTTTGGCTGGCAATACATATAGCAGTTAAATCAATACGATTTATTCACACACCTAACTATGATTGATTTCTTCCCGCATAAAATGGGAATATTGTTGGATGGCATTTATTAACCTTAAAGTGATACTAAAAACAAACAGTTGAATTAGCAATCTCGCACGAGCCATACCCCTTTCCACCACTCTCCCTCGCGCCGTTCTGCTGGTATACATGTTTACGCTCACAAGGAAGTTAAAGAACTCAGCAAACGGCTCGCGACGGTAATGAACAAACAGTGCATTTACGGGTGATGGAATCAGGCTGAATTACTGCCCTGCACTCAGCACGATATAGAACTGTGTAATCAAAGAGATCGTTACCACCAAACCATACTACGAGCACAACAGTCCTGTCCTAACAGTGTAAAATGTGTCACTTGTTCTCAGGCAGTTACAGACACTAGATTAAACGCACAATAAACTATACATACGTACGTCCATACGTATAGCGACATGAAAGCGCACATACATAACTATACACGTTAAATCCCAAAAGTATGCATGAATAAGCACACACGTCCCAATCGTTCCTAAAAATCGTTAACATTACACACATGCAGAGAATAATCGAGGCGATTCCAATGCCCGCCGCTGATCAGTTAATGCCGCTTTCTATTACTCTGTGCCTCGCGCCCATTATAAGAAAGAAAAGTTTTGTCTGCCAGTCCTTCAACAAACTCTCCGCCCACCTCTAATGTCATTTCTCGGGACACACGCGCATACGCCGACTGGGCGGGGGATAGAGGCCCATGGCATGATGCGTAAATTTAGTATCGTTTCTTCCTTTTTCCGGTTATCAAATTTTTTGCATTATCACGCAGTTTTAAGCAAAAAATATTGAATAATATAATATAATATTGAAAATATATATCGGTGATAATTCTATTTGGCACTGTGTCCTACTTTGAAGGCTCCAGTGTCTAGAACTCTAGATGCTCCACGCCTCCTTGGCCTGGGCGGACATTTTTGTATCTGGCAATCTGTTGAAAAACGAATGGCATTAAATTAAGCTATGTTATCTTAAAAAAACAAAACAACTTGCCACGTTTTATTTTCAAGTGCAGCTGATCCGTTTTTGTCCTATTTGAGGGGGCTAATTATATAAATTATACTCCAGTGCAACGTTTGTAAGGGCGATAGTAGACAACGCAATAGTTGCCTTCTTGATCTTAATTTTTTTTATATATATTTTAGGTCTGCAAGTGGTCCCTAAATACTGAGGAAAAGTGATGTCACGGTGTTATCGGATTTTGAGTCTGCAGAATCCCCCAGTCTCCACTATTCCTTATACCCATTAGTGATGGGAAGGTCGGGTCAGTAAAGTGAATTGGTTCACTTCGAGTAGATCATTGAAATGATCCGATATATGATCCGATTCTTCAGATCGCTCGGTGTGACTCACAGGAGTTACTCCTTCCCAGTCCCTCCCTGCAGTCACTCTGACGTTTGGTCACGCCCCTTTCTGCTTCCCAGCCACTCCCTGCAGTCACACCGACGATTGACTCCGCCTCTTTCCTTATAGCGTCCACACTGCTCAGCAACTCATCTAACAGTAAGTTTAAAAATAATATTTTGACTACTGAAAGTTAGGAGAGGTGGGGTTAATTTAGGGGTAGTTATGGTTAATGGGGTGTTTAGGG
>VKOC01003450.1:0-55809 GCA_009364415.1 Spea multiplicata
ATTAATGACAATACATAAAGAGAAAAGTGTTCTTTTGTTGTATCCATTTTAGGCATCAGCATTGTCTATTCCATTACAACTCATCCAACATAATGATTCGCTCTTTAATATTGCGCTTTGAATAATGACAAATACTTAAAGTGCTCCCCATTTACTTGGAATATAAAATGCAGAATTTTGCTTTTGCGATAGTTTACATAGATATCTGAAGAATTTTGCTCGGAAGGAGTTAAAGACAATATCCTTAATCTTAACTTTATCTTCTACTTCTTCTTATTAAATACTGTATGTCCCGCAAGTTCATTATGTGTGGGTATGCAGTATCTTGCCTCTGCCACCTGAGACAAGTCACAGTTTATGCTTCACTTTTAATAAATGTGTAGATTTAGTGTAATGTTTATTTAATCAGAGAAATATAGAAGTTTAACTTAGAAAAGTACATAAATCATTATTACAGTCAATCCACATGAAATAGCTTAATAAACAATTAGGGGTTAATAATAATTATTTACCAACATTTCAGGTGACTTCATGATCTCAGCCTGTCAAAAGCCTGTATAAAATAGATTAGTCGCTTCTTTTAGCTCATGTGAAGTCAATGGGGATTTCATATATAACATTTTTTTGATACATTAGCATTCTAACCTTACCATTGTGTGAAGATGCAGATCCAGCATGCTGTAGCTTCAAACCAGAATTTATTCTTTGTGGCTTTGTGTATAGAAATAAATAGCAAAGTACACAGACGCTGATGACAAACGCTAACAAAACCAGTGCTGCAATTGCCAAACCAATCAGAGCCCCTATACTGAAAAAGAAAACATAATTACAAAATGTCATTTGCATGAAAACCTGCAACAGTGTAACAGTTAAAACAAAACTTTGTTTTTGACTTATTGTATAGGCCACCTAAAACCCTTCTTACTCTAGACATCCTGGTGGCTATATGTAGAATTGCAATAAAAACATTTGGAAAAAGGTTCAAATAGTAGACCAAAATCTTTAAATCAGGAAGCTTAGGGGGCAGCTCCTCTCTCTACCCCCAGGGGTGGCACCAGTGGCCACTAGCAATATTGTGCAACATTCTAACAAAACAGATGCTTCTAAACACTACAATGCATTTGAAGCCATGGCATTTCACAAATTTATGTATATACATATACATACACATGCATTAACATATACACAATAATATACATCCTCAAGTTACCATTTATACACACTCACAAGTGTACACATGTATACAAGGACATCTTTAGTCCAGTTCGCATGGTGGACATTTGAATCTATATACGCTCTATATTTATATGTATGTGATTGAGATTTTTATTTTACATATTAACATATTTCCATGTTTACATACTATAACATACTTCCATGCACACAAGTGAACATGCTTACACACACAATAACATACCTCAATTTGCACACACTAACACACATATCCACCCCTGCCTAGCAAAAGCTCCCACCCATCAGCAAGCTCTGGCAGCACATAAACAGGGAGGCTAAAATGTCTAGTAATCTGGTAAAAACATAATACTTTATGCATGAAGAGTTAACTGGAGTTGTGCGCTACTTAACAATAAAAAAATATGAGGCAGAAAAGACTAGTGTTTCATCCTTGAAGTAATAAAACTAAATCAAATGAGTGCTAATGTCCTTGAAATATAAAATAAGTGCATTGTCAGTGGTAACAATACTTTGTAACAAAGCTTTAACTCAATAGTTAAACCATTTGGTGTAGATATTTTGTATTATGTATCTGTGGATTTATATATATATATGTATGTATACAATATAGCCCCCACAAATCTACACCCAGCATGCTTATGTGGGTAGCTGCAGTGATTTGAAGTGTTGCTAAGCTTTATGGGAGAAGCAAGCCTCTCATCCAATAACATTTTTCTCTGAGCTGGAGAGGAGAGAGAATGAAGGGGATCAAATGCTCTTCTTTTTGTTGACATCATTCTATGCAGTTGGGAGCAGACCCAGACTAAATGTCCTTCACAGAGAATGGTTTATTCTAGAATCCTGGAACATAAGAGAAGAAACAGAGACTGCCACTGTCTGATGATGCTGAATGTAATAGGACAGCTAGCACTCCAGTGTTAATCTACACAGGAGCACAGCACCAGCTACATTTCCAGAGACAGGATACATTTCCAGCCTGAGCAGAGTGACCTATAAAGCACAGAAGCACCTTTCTTTCTCCATGGACCCATCTAGATTATTCAGGCCTCCTGGAGCACTTCCACATCATGATGGAGTGTGAAAGACAAGGAGTGTGAAAGAGAGAGAGAGGGATTGTGACGGAGAATGAGCCCATTACCCACGCCCTTAGCCCTATGGTGTTTCTGGCTGCAAGTGCATTCTACTCTGTTCCTGGCTCGTGATTCCTGGCTTGTTCCTGACATCACCAATCTCTATATTCCTGAAAGAAGCTTGTCTGAGTGCCCGTCTTGGTTCCTGACCAACCTTGGTTGTCTTTTGGTATATGCTTATGGATCACGATTTGGCTTTGTTTGCTTGGTAATTACAAAAAAGATGTTTTTGACTTTATGTTTGTCCCTAACAATATTCTAGAGATCCAAAAGAAAATGAAGTTGAATTAAAAATGTAACTTTTTATTATTTTCATTAAGATTATTCTGTGTGTAGAGCAGTGCAAAAAGCCTAAGTGGCAAGGAACAGGTTAAAACTACAAATCTATCTCTCAATTTGATGTTCTAAAGGGTTGTTACTATTCCCTGTCTAGTGGTAACATTCTATTGTCTAAAAAGTAAAATATTAACAACCCTTACATCTCTTGTAAGTAGGGGCCTTATTATGACCCCACCTCTTCCTGGTTAAGCCCCTCCCTTGTGGTTATACCCCAAAATATCAAATTGTTCAGTGTTTGTTATAATACAAAAAATAAAAAAAAATTATTTGGAGTTTTCACACAAAATATAGTTCATAACCCCTTCTGGTTATGACCCCAGGAACATTACTGTGCTCACCTCAAAAGAGCATTTCTCTAATTTCACGTAAAGTCCATGAAGTCAAAGACAAGCTAAGACACTGCACACGTGTCTACGATGAGTCTTGAGATCAGGAGAGTAAATTAGGATATCGTCCAGGTATACAACCACGAATTGTGGAATGAAATTTCGAATGCAGTCATTGATGAACTCTTGAAAGGGGCATTACACAGGCAGAGTGTTGAAGGTGGTCTTCCATTCATCGTTACGTTGGATCCTGATGAGGTTGTACGCCCCTCGCAGGTCCAAGTTGGTATATAATGTGGCCCCTCGCAGCCTGTCAAAATGTTCTGCGATCAGAGGTATCGGGTATGTATTACGCCGAGTGATCTTGTTGGGGCCCCGATAGTCTATACAGGGAGGTAAGATCGTCAATAAATGACTCCATTGCATGAGTCTCAGGAATGGATAGTGGAAAAACATGGCCTGGAAGTAAGTCGATGGGACAATCATAAGGCCTGTGAGGTGATAACTTCTCTGCCGTTTTCTTGTCAAAAGCATCGGTGAACTGCTTGTACGGTTCTGGTAGAAGTGCAAGAGGTTTAGGAGTCATAGCAAACAACGCAAGGTGAAGAGGTCTGTGGCAATGCTGGGCACATGCTTTATCCCAAGCTGTGAGCTTTGTGGGACCGTAACCATGGAAACCCCAGGATGAGGAAAATCATGGGAGAACGGATTTCGTGAAATGATAACCGCGCCTCATGTAATACTCCAACAGACAGCGTGAGTTGTGAGGTAGAATGAGTCACTGTGGCCGGTCAAGGAGGCCTCCCATCAATGGCCTCCACAATCAGAGGAACATTCTCCGGATTCAGAGGGAATGCCCAATTGTTGGCAAAAGAATCTAAGAAGGCCTCAGTGGTAACATGACCTAATAACCAGGACAGGCAAACGGGAACAGTCATGCAGGGAACGGGTAGATCGGGGGAAACATCTATTACACCTATAGCAGGTCTCCTGAGCTGGCTTAGGTGCGAGAGTTTCCCAGCTTCTTGGGACAACTTGGGGTCCTGTCTGACCCAGTACATACAGGGTCCCTCCTGTCGCCTTTGATTTCTCTCCTGCTCGGTAAATCTGGTTGCTCCCACTTGCATAGGTTCCTCAGGACTAAAGGTAGAAACAGCTGGAGGAACGAAGCATGGGGCTAGCCATATATTGGGTCATCTGTCTCTCTCTCTGATTCTCTGCTCATCCCTCTGTGTTTGTCGAAGATCAATCTGGGAGACGTACGCAATCACATTCTCCAACTCGGCAGGTAAGTCTCTAGCCGCAGTCTCATCTTTTAGAGTCTTGGAAAGGCCATTTAGAAATGCAGCGACCAGTGCCTCATTTGTCCAGTTTACTTCGGCCTTAAGACTACTGCTTTCTATTGCATAATCTAAAAGAGGGAGAGACCCCTGTCAAATGTTGAAGATCAAAGACGAAGCTTTCCTGTCCAGGAAAATCAAACACCGAGCGTAGAGCTGCCACAAATTCAGAGTAGGAATTGTCTCTTTCCCAAGCGAACGCCTTATCAGAGAGCAATGAAATAACATATCCCACCTTGGCCCGGTCAGTAGGAAACGCGTACGGAGACAGTTTGAAATTAATTTCGCATTGATTCAAGAAACCCCAGCATATTGCAGGATCTCCTCCATAACGAGCTGGTGGAGGTAGGTTTGGCACAGGAGCCAAAGCTGCAGAGGACTGCGCCACCTGTTGAGCCGGATCGGTATGCAGTGAGGCTGGCCTCACAGGAACCCTGATGTCCTACTGATGCGGGTCTCATAGGGGCCCTCTGATACCGTCACGCACAGTGAGTTTGGAGACACTGATGCAGGTAGGACACAAGGACTGGTTCAAGGTCAAGCCTAGGTCGTGCTACCAGAGGTCAGAAAATACGATAAACAAGCCGAGGCCAGGAATCCAGAGGTCAGAATAAACAGGAACATGCCAAGGTCAAACACTGAAGACGAAAAACAGAACCCACACTGAGCCGTAGCACTATGAAACATAGGCATGACCATCAGAGGGCAAGGTCTTGATGTCCACTGAGAGTTTATAAAGGATAGGAAGTGACTAGGTACCAATAGAGGTTTTGGCAAGACCCTAGAGTGTGGTAAGATTGTAGCCTATAAGTATAGGTGCCTGAAGTACTTGGTCTTATCACCAGATGGCATACGGAGGTAGATGGAGGTCTTTCTCTTCTCCGTGCCAGCTGCTGCGGCTGTTGGCTGGTGGAGGGGGGTCTCCCTCTACTCCGTGGCTGCGGCTGCTGGAGGGGGGGTCTCCCTCTTCTCCGTGGCAGCGGCTGTGGTTCCTGATTGACGGAGGGGAGTCTCCTTCTCCTCTAAACCGGCAGTTGAGGCTGCTGGCTGACGGAGGGGGTCTCCCTCTCCTCCATGGCCGCAGCTGAGACTGCTGGCTGCCAGAGGGGGGTCTCCCTCTCCTCCATTCCGACAGCTGTCAATTCCTGCTTGGTCTCCCTGTTTCCCTCAGTCCCACTTGCTTACTCTGTCCCCCTTGCTCGCTGAGTCCCCTTGCTTGTTATGTTTCCCTAATCCCAGCCTGCGGCATCCTGCACATTTCTCTGTAGAGCTATGTCTTGTGCCTGTTCCAGGGCGCCTGCAGGATATCACCGAGTTTTGGTTTGAACTGCAGGGGATATCAGTAAGCGGACAATATCAAAAGTCTTAGAGCCAATGGCACTCAGCAACACAACTCTCTTGTGAAAAAAATGAATTATCTTGTTAACATCCATGAAAAAACTCACCTGTTCAGCATATGAATCCCCATCATATGAACATGATATGTTAAGTTAATACATTTACAAACACCTGGCTACAAACAGGAACTTTTTTTCCATCTTAAAAACCTGAGATTTTCAACACAATATAGATAAAACATGACAAGATAGCACAAAAGTACACACAGTTTCAAAATGCTGCCACCTACCTTGCCATTGCCTTTGCACTCAGCAGTCAATAAATCACATTATACCGAGGAAGGCTGGCACCCTCTGGCCCTTGTGGTTCCCCTCCAGTAACTCACAATAGACACTGGCACAAATATTTACACACACCCTTTTTTACACATACACACTCATGCTAACATTGTCAGGATTCGGCCTCAGCCCTGCAAACTGCCAGGTGTGGCTGCCCCTTTAAGAGGTCTGCCTATTGGATTTACCCCTTTTCTTTTCTACCCGTCCCAAACCCTTTTGGATTTTTACCTGGACTATTCTAACTTACTACTCCCCAGCAGTCTGTATACTTGATATGCATCCTACTCTGCTACTTATGGTGAGATGTATCTGCTTTGTTTAATATACATATATTTAAACTAATGAGACAAAAGCTGAATGTTTGGTGTGTGTGTATCACTGTGTGTGTTCTTACACTCCTGTGCTCTGGACTCCAACATCCAGTAAAGGCTGAGATATGATGAGCCTGACCAACACACACTTACACATTCATTTTCACATACATTCTGTCACACACACACATTCTTACACATACACATTCATGCACACACTTATACATTCACTCTAATACACATATTTCCTCCAATACCCTTTCTCTCCTCCCTTACCCACTCTCTTCCTCCCTGACCCTCCCACATCCTGGACATTTCAAGTAGACTTGTGCATTCGTCTTCGGGCGAACATGGAAACGAACACGAAGAGTGCGTTTTCGTGTTCGTTCCGAAGACACGCCGAAGAGAAGACGGCGGCGGTAAAACGTAGGCGAAGACGAAGACATACACCACGAAGATCTTCGTGATTGTCTTCGTCTTCGTCTACCATTCCCCTCCCCCCTCTTCTAACTTACCTTGTCTTCGCAGCTTTGCGGCTTCAGGGCATCGCGGCAGTTCCTGGAAGTGGGTTACAGGGCAGTGCGAATGAGCCTATTGGTCGCCTACAGGGACCTCCTCTGGCATCAACCAATTGGTTGATGCCAGAGGTAGACCCTGCAGGTGACCAATAGGCTCACTCGCATGGTCTTTGGAACCCCTGACAGCGAACCTATGGATTTCTGATTTCTGGTTATCTAACACAGCATCGAAGGGGTTAACGGGAGCGGAAATCCATAGGTTAAAGGGCCGTGCAAGCGACCAATAGGCTCACTTGCACGGCCCCTTAACCGTTTAAAAAAAAGTTAACCCCTAATGCAAAAGTTAACCCCAATGCTGCAACTTACCCGGCAGATCCCACTGGTCTCCCTCCCTGTTCAATTAGTTAAATGTCCGTATGAGCGACTTTATTGGTCACTCGTACGGACATTAACTAATTGAACAGGGAGGGAAACCAGTGGGATCTGCCGGGTAAGTTGCAGCATTGAGGTTTTAAAACCCCAATGCTGCAACTTATCCTGCAGATGCCACTGGTCTTTGCTAATTGAACAGGGAGGGAGATCAGTGGCATCAGCAGGGTAAGTTGCAGCATTGAGGTTTTAAAACCCCAATGCTGCAACTTGCCCTGCAGATGCCACTGGTCTTTAACTAATTGAACAGGGAGGGAGACCAGTGGCATCAGCAGGGTAAGTTGCAGTTTTAAAACCCCAATGCTGCAACTTGCCCTGCAGATGCCACTGGTCTTTAACTAATTGAACAGGGAGGGAGAACAGTGGGATGTGCCGGGTAAGTTGCAGCATTGGGGTTTTAAAACCTCAATGCTGCAACTTACCCTGCCGATGCCACTGGTCTCCCTCCCTGTTCAATTAGTTAAATGTCCGTACGAGCAACTTTATTGGTCGCTCGTACGGACATTTAACCCGGCACAGACTTACTAATTGAACAGGGAGGGAGACCAGTGGGATGTGCCGGGTAAGTTGCAGCATTGGGGTTTTAAAACCCCAATGCTGCAACTTACCCTGCAGATGCCACTGGTCTCCCTTCCTGTTCAATTAGTTAAATGTCCGTACGAGCGACTTTATTGGTCGCTCGTACGGACATTTAACCCGGCACAGACTTACTAATTGAACGGGGAGGGAGACCAGTGGGATGTGCCGGGTAAGTTGCAGCATTGGGGTTTTAAAACCCCAAATGCTGCAACTTACCTGCAGATGACACTGGCCCCTCCCTGCATCAATTAGTTAAACACCGAGTGGCATCTGCAGGGTAAGTGCCAGCAATTGGTTTTTAAAACCCATGCTGGCAACTTAGCCCTGCCGATGCCACTGGGTCTCCCTCCCTGTTCAATTAAGTTAAATGTCCATAACGAGCGACTTTATGGTCGCCTACGGACATTAACTAACTTGAACAGGGGAGGGGAGGACCAGTGGGATCTGCCGGGTAAGTTGCAGCATTAGGTTTTAAAAGTCTGCACAAGCGACCAACAGAGTCGCTCGTGCAGACTTTTAAAACCCAAATGCTGCAACTTACCCGGCACATCCCACTGGTCTCCCTGTTCTATCTGTTAAATGTCCGTACGAACGACTTTATTGGTCGTTCGTACGGACATTTAACTGATAGAACAGGGAGACCAGTGGGATCTTCCGGGTAAGTTACAGCACCAGTAGCCTAAAAGTCTGTACGAGCGACCAACAGAGTCGCTCGTGCAGACTTTTAAAATCCCAATGCTGCAACTTACCCAGCAGATCCCACTGGTCTCCCTGTTCTATCAGTTAATAAATTATAGAACAGGGAGACCAGCGGGATCTGCCGGACAATTACGGCACCAGGAGTTTAACAGTCTGTACGAGCGACCCTATTGGTCGCCAGCAGGGGGCTAGTCAACCAATGGCAGACGAGCCCCCTGCTGACGACCAATAGAGTTGCTCATACGGACATTTAAACTCCTGGCGCCAGAGCGGCTTTAACCCCGTATTAACCCCTTAACCGGGGAAAACGAAGAAAACCCGAACACGAAGAATGACCGCGAATATTCGCCCGAAGAGAAGACAGGACCGGGCAAATATTCGCGGAATACGAAGTTTTTTTTTTGCCGAAGACGAGCACGAAGACGAACACGAAGAGCCCCCTGGTGCCCAAGTCTAGTATATACCAGTGTTCCCAACCAGGCCATAATATACAGCTGGTGGGACCCAGTCTTAATCTTATAGAATGCAATCTGATGCGTATGTCAAATGAAATAATTAAACTTTTTGTTTATCAATACGAGTCATTTAATGATTGAACAATTGTTAGCTTTTTTCGTAACTAAAACTTATAAGGCGCTTCAACATATTTTGTGGGGCTCACCCCATGCTATAAGCCCTCAAGGCACAAGAGTATAAAAGTAATAATTTTATAATAGCAAATGTATTTTGAGTATCTTGTTAAAGACGAATTGATTTATATATATATATTTTCCTTATTATTTTAAACTATTATTCGCATGACATGGAATATGGGGGCGCCTAGCCATAAACCCTAGAATGCCCCCGGAAGAGAAGGTGGAAATATATAATATTACTGTAAATTGTACAAGAAGGACCAACTTTTTTCTTCTAAAAAGGATTTTAAGAGTGTTTCACGCTGAGCGTATTGTGTTTGTGATCAGTAAAAACACTTTGCATTGGAACTAAAAATGTAACAAAACTATCAAGTGCATTCAAAAATATACATGGATTGTCCTCTTTATTTTTGGTTTAAATCATTGAATGATTCACGCAGCATAAAGAAGGAAAGCATACGGCACTTTATAAAATGAGCTCCTCTTTTGAACCTGCTTTTTTCGATAAGGAACAAATGCGCAGAATATCCTCCACGACAGAACCCACGAGGTGGGGCGAAGCGTAATATATTCACCGCAGCCACTGTAACTGAATGTTCTTACTCCTGTAAATTGATTGAAAGTACCACTGATCATTGAGTACCTCATTTGCTGGACTTCAAACAGCACAGCAGGGGTTCTACTATTATTTGAGCCTTTGAAGTTGCCTGAAGGGAAAAGTGCTTGTGTATTTGCATTGAAAACTGTTTAGGATGAGTAGTGAAGGATAAAGAGCACGGAAGGGCTACAATCTCGGAGAACAGACTGATTGATCAGCCCAAAGTTCTTTATTTTTGTTAATTGGAAATTCTGATTGTCAATAGCTAAAGTGGGGGGGAAAGGGTGTTAACCATTTAAAGTCCGAGCTGTCTTGCGATACTCAGACCTGCGGTGCCTGTAGGGTTAACTAACATTTGTATGGTTTTTTTTACAATACTCAAAAGAATCAGGGTTTGCATACTGCATTCGGCAGCCATAACATCATTTATTCTCCCCTGAAGTGAGAAATCAGCCTTTCTTTGCTCAAGGTATTTTATACATGACTGTGGGACACCATGCAATCAGAACGAAGCATACTGAAAAGGTCAGAATAGTCTGAAACACAATATCGTGCAGAACGCGTTAGATATTCAGATTGCAATCTACTCTCGTAAACCCGGGGAAACAGAACAATGTGATTTCGTCTTCCTGATTAAGATAACAGATACTAGAAAACTAATTACATAGTTTAATGATTGCAATGGAGTAAGGGGATCTTCTAACCTTTTCATTTCGCAATGCGTAAAGGTGTTGACAGGAGGATTGAGTAGGACTTTGTAAAAAACATCTAGAACAAAATTATTCAATGAACAAGTAAAACACGCTTCTGAATGTGTTCTGTACTAAAAAATCTTTATACAATGGTACATAATTACTAACTGCTTATTGTATAAGGGATCAAGTGTTCTACATACTCATCCATAGCACAACTTCATTGAAGATGTAATCATTGCTTATTTTCTAATACAATATATACAAAAAAGGGACACCCCACCAAGGTTGGAATATGCTCCCTTTTTTTTAATAATGCTTCTGAGGGCCAAACATCACTGCCGTACAGGTTTGGATGGCTACCTCCATGATGATAAGCCATGATGAAAGTCATAGCTCCCAATCCTTGCACATTAGGCAAAACCCATAGATGGATGGAAGTGGGCTCCAGAATGGCCATCTGGCACACTGGGCATATGCCCCACTGGCAGATCGGTAGCACGCTATGTGTGCATAAACTATAACCCATAGCGCATAGCGCACCCATGTCATCAGGTGGCCGCTGGCCAGGTCCTCCTCATCATCGCCAGTCCAGCACTAGGTGGTAACATTGTGCAGCTATTTTAAGATCACTTCCTTAATATAGGTTAGTGATATCATTGTAGAAACATGCCTTTAAGCCAGGGGGTGTCAAGATCCAGGTCCCGAGGGCCATAATCAAGCCAGATTTTCTGAAATCTATGAGCCCTGGCAGCAGATGGAGAAATCATTCTTAATATTAGTGCGTGGTTCCCTGAAATCCAGTCGATATCTTATATCTTAGATTCAGGAAATTATGTTTCGTACTAGAGAGTTTTTTTTATGGAAAACTAATAAAGGATATATAAAGCAACATATACAACAAAGATTAGGAATGTATAAAGGCAGGTAAGTAATTAGTGGCCAAGACAAAAAGACAGGGGGATCCATGTAGCTATATAAAGGTATATGATTGAATATGTTGATAGCATATAGGTAGCAGTTAATTAGGCAAGACATTTCAAAGATTGCTATCAAAAAAGGTGATTCACGTACATGTCATTGATACATAGTTAATTAGACTGAGAGGATACAGGTCCAACCATTGCAAGTCCCTATGTTCTATAGTATCATAATTAAATATAATGCAAGTCTAAAGCAATTAAATTATGGGCCCAGCTTAGTATCATTAAGGTTATTTGGGCAAATCCATGAACGGAAAACTGGTTCACTACCAGACATGACGTGGAGTCACTTTTTTTAACCTAAAACACAAACATTTAAAATGCAGAAATGTAGGAAACTTCCTGTTTGAATGCATTTGGAATAGAAAATATAACCAATTTACAAAGGATTTTCTTGTCTTACGAAAGCCAGTCATAAACACAGGGACGTACTGTTTAAGATGGGTTCACTTTTAAGGACTTATTTGCATGAACCCGGTTACATATGCAAATGAAATGAATGAAGTATTATTACTTTTGATTTATTTCCACCTTTTTTTTTTGCCCCGGATTCTAACATTGTTTGTCTTCATGCCACCCCAACAACTGCTGTCAGCATCGGTTGACTTGTGAAATACTTACGTATTGTGCTCCCTGTGCTGCGAATTAACTGTCGAGTACAAAGATGACTGGCCCTAAATCAGTACCCTGGCTAGGGAGATATGGATTCTTAATCCACCTCTTACCGAGATTCAAAATTACATTTTCCAACTATAAAGCAAATTGATTTTTTTTATTTTTATTTTTGCATTGCTATTGCTCTCAGATGAGACCAGAAAGCGATGCGCTTCTATTTACAATTCAGCCCTTGCAGAGAATCAGTAAGCGCATGGTTTTTTAGCGAAAGCATTTGATTGCATTATCACATTATTTTCCCTGATAAGGTGTTTGTCAGAAAGTTAATACAGATTTATGGGGGTTCTTCAAAAAATCTCGTTGACTGCCGGATTTGCAAAAACCCCAGCTTCAGTCTTCTACAATAATAAATACCGCTAAATGAGAATTGGCAAGGTGAGAACCGATATGCTGATTGATGATAGTAACACAGAGACCGTTCCTTTTGGCGTTGGTAGATGCAACTTGGAACTAGAGATCAAAGTCATAAGGGTGGAGGTCAATCCACAAAGCTGTGACCTCGATACATACAAATATATACTTTATATATACTTCTCCGTGGAATCTTTATGGCAATGCTAATGAAGTCAGTTACTCCATAGACTTTCAATAATAAGAATGTCTGGTTGGGTTATTAACAATTATCCATAGTATTGTGTCCACAGGCAGTAGGATAAGGAGTCCGGGTGTTTGTCTAGATTGAGCAGAACTAGAATACATAGAAATGGTTAATATGCAGTTGTCTGAACACATTTTGCGACGCAAACACTAGAACTGCTTTAAACAGAAAAAAACACAATATAGTTTTTTTTTAAAAAAAAACACTTTTTTTTTATCTAATGCCAAATGGGTGGTGTTCCTTTTTAAAGCCTAGTAATTTGACTCATTCAAGGCATCTGTGGTGCCACTTTTGCACAACTTGACCTTTAGTGAATAACCCCCCGCTGCTTTGACTATAGCTGAGATCCATTGTAGTGGATGTAGCATATTGACGTATTGATGAAAATCAGTGGGTGTTTAATTTCAATAACCATAATGTCAGAGAGAGTTAAATGAAATATTACTTTCTGATTCAGAATAAAAGACACCTAAAGACAACGGCAACACCACTATTTGCAATAAGGATTGGTTAATCCTATGACACTGTTTATTCTTGGTTTTCATTCCATTTTTGGAGAATAATTGTTAATTTACATTTAACCTAACATTCCATATCTGTTAACTTGTTATTATGATTATGAGATTTGGAACAAAGAAAATGCTTTGCCTTTTTCCTGTTGTTAGGATGGGGTGAAAGGATGCTTAACACATTATTTTACAATGTACTGCATGCGGCTAAAGTCTTCATTGACTTAATAAAACACCAATCTTCTCAGTGGATCAGCAGAAAAACTTAATAAAGTCACATTAAGCTCGAGTGTTTGGCAAAGTCTACTTGCCAACGTGTATGTTCACTTTGCCGAAATCTATTTCACAGCAGATATCCGTACCTGTAAGATATTATTATTTAGTTGCTGATTAAAGCAAGAATTCTCATTTAAGAAAACCGAGCATGGAAATAAACATAATACGAGTCAAGGAGGATCTAATTCTACATGCGCATTGCAGGGACAGTTATTGCATTCTTGCTTTAACTATTAACTTGTTGAAAAAAAGTGAAAAAATGTGAAACCTCCTTTTTTACCTTAAGCAGTCAATACAACAGTTAAATCTGAAAATGATTTCCAATGTCCCAAGATGAATATTTGGGAGCGCATGAACATACATTCGATGAAGTATCAAGATTTTCCTTGTTTCTGAAGGGTAGAGTATCTCCGGTACAAGCCTGGAAGTATTATTCACAGTAACCTGTGAATAACGTAATACCATATCCAAGTGTCCCCATTTAGATGCTCTATAGCCCAAAGGGCTAGTGTTTCATAAATCTGAATATTACCGGTAATTATGCTCATATACTGCTTAGCCCACTATTACCTCAAAGTACCCCAAAATAGGTGAATCCTATCTATGTTTAACGTATATATATATTGGTCATTTTTAACAATACTTACCGTGAAAATGCTGTTTTGGTATCTACTCCATTCAAGTACATTTTTAAACAAAAATAAAAAAATAATTAATTGAATTAATTAAAACCCAAAGCAAAATAAATCACACAGATATTGTAAAGGCAAAGACAAAGTTTGTCTTTGGCAGAAAGCCTGTAGAATTATCGAAAGTTGTACAATTTTAACTAAAGTGCTATATCAATTACTGTCACTTCTAATTGATAAATATACTGAATGTGTTTTGGTCATATTGCTAAAAAGGGAGGAAAAAGTGTTTGTTTTTTTTATACAGTTAGATAGGGTGTGACTGGGAGTGACTGAAGAACTTATTTCTATTTTCTTTGGAGATCTTTTGGATGTTAACATGGATGTCAAAGTTGAACGTTAAAGGTTCTGGGCAAAAGTTCATAGGAAACATGCATGTTGCTGTATTAGCCCAACCGTACATGTTTTAGCTAAAGTTGATATCATTACCAGGTCAACGTAAAAATGACGTAACATTACATAAGCTTTCAGGATCTCAAGAGTTCTCTTGAGATGGAACCTTTCAACCATAAGAAGGTGAGATCTGAAAAGATATGTAACAGTTCGTCATTTTCTGTGTTAGCACAAGAAATGTATCAACTTTGACCAAAATACCAAATATTGCAATTCAACTCCCAAATCACGCATAACTACTCAGCACAGCACTGGCCGAAAGAGGAAAGCACAAGACCAGATTGAATAACACAGAAGCATGGAATCTGACAGGAGAGAAGAACCATTCCTCCCATATGGTTTCTTCTGATCTAAAGACTTGACTAGTCTTTGGTTTCATCTTTAGATGATGCTGCCAAGTGTGTGGCTACAGTGAAGAGGACAACGGCGGTCATCAACAAGAGGTGGCCTGACTGTAAAAGTATTCGCAATAGGGAGATGGCAGAACAGGTAAAGGACCCCACTGACATTAGATTCGAAAGATGACTCGAGTTACCCACTCGTTGCCATCGTAGAGGACATGAGTCTTATTAAAATAGAGGCCATGAAGAACATGATGAACATAAACACAATTATCTTATTTAGTATTTGCTATTATCTACCCATATATTAAGACCAGGTTAGATACTATTCTAATCCCAGGACAGTACAGGCGATTTCAGCAGGGAAATGTACAGGTTTGGCCAGATGTGTGTTATTTTAGGTGGGCCACGGTAAATGGAATGAGGTAGGAAACAATATCTATAAAAAGAGAAAATTGATAATAGCTTTGTAAAATATGTGCTGTCTATGGGGTTAACTAATGTGTTGGGTGCTGACCCTATAGACAGCATAGATGCCCACAAAGCTATCGTAATTTGAGTGTTATCAAGAGTGAAGCATTTGTCTGCAACTAACTCTTGGATAAAGCATAGTATAAAGCCTGCAGGCATATAATAAGATAATTATATGTAGTTTTTAATGCTCTCTTCATTAGTGATATTTTTGAGACTGTTTCGATCCTTAACTCCGCTCAGCACCTAACACCCTTCAGGGGATTATATGATGCTGTTTGCACCTTTTTCTGTTCTCAAAAATAATCATGTCCCTGCTGTTAACATTTTCTCTATTTTTATTTGCAGAGTTTAAAGAAAAGAATCCAGAGTTGCCACCATAACACCTCATTTGCAAAACCCTATTCAACATCTACATCTGGATTCCACATCCCGTTATCATAATTAAGGTTATCCAGAGTTGCCAGTTTGCCGCCTTAACATCTGATGCACAAAACCCCAATGAAGATCTAAATCTGGATTGCCTACTCTATTATCACAATAAAAGAAAACGTTTTAAAAAGTTTATACAGAGTTACATGTCTAACTACTTTATTCGGTGCTAGCTGTATAGGATTTCTTGACTTTCTCACAGTTTAAAGACCATGGGAAACTCACGGTTTGATTTAGAATTTGGTCCCTTTGTTTGGCTTAATAACTATCATGTCAGATTGTAATTTCTTTTTATTAGCTCACCACAGGAATGGACTAGGAAAAAGAAGAAAACAGTTTGTGGACGCATGTAGTGGACAAACAAAACAGATATTTGTGAGCCCTTACATTTTTTCCCAATTCACATAGTTTATGTAAGCATCAAACCAATAATACTCTTTTTTCCACTGCAGAACCTTATATGTTCTTGTGAGATAAAGCAAGTCATCAAAGATGATCAAAAAGTGGTTCTCTGCTTCTAGTGATAGATGTCGAAAAATAATTTGGGTTTAGCTAATGAACAACAATCTCCCTCATATCCATCAGATCTGTGTTTCTGGAGACTTTATAGCACATCATATCTACTATATGTACCAAGCAGCTGTAGGTCCTTTTGGACAATGTGTGCCATAGGGCATTATTATTTGAAAGATACCGTGCCTTTAAAGCCAAGCTGCCTTTTTTATTTCTGAATGTGTTTGAACTCTATTTCAATCATGATGACCTTCATATGGATTACTCTGTTTCCTTAGAAAGAGCAACTAGGATACAACTAAAACTTTATATATATATAAATATGACACCAATGATGCAGAGAATAACATACGAGTGATTCTATGTGACCATAAATCGGTTATACTGCTAATCCCATCTCTTAAAAACGCCACTTTCCATGTTGATATTAAAAACCTCAGCTTTTTGTGGCTGATCGTAGCTGGACCTGGGCATAATAAGGGAAAAAAAATTCCACTGTGACTCCTGCAAAGACATTTATGAGCATACCTCCAATGACACAGTTTTCAACTGAGAATAATATTTTTCCATTAAAGGGACCCTCCAGCCATGATATCCACTTTAATGCAGGATTCCCCATATGCATTTGCACCTTTCCCAATCCTCCATGCTGGAGATGTGAACATGTGTTTCCTTAGGAGTGCTTGTCTGTGTATTCTTGTATAGGTGTCTCGCTGTGTTAGTTTGAGTATCTGGGTCTGAGTGTGTTAGCATGTGTGTCTGGATGTGTGTGTGTCTGGATGTGTTTATGTCTGGGTGTATGTTAATTTGAGTGCCCCTCCAGAGGTCAGGCTTTGGATCTGCCCCTGCCTTAATCTGAAACAATTACGTTTACCACCTTACTGGGAAACATTCAGCGGAAACATAGAATTTCATGGTCTATGAGAACTATTTGGTCCACCTTCTCTGCCCATTTACCCCAGTCTCAAACTTTTTTTGGTCGTTGTTCTTGTCTTAAGTTTAGAATATCCCTATATCTATCCTATCCTGTTTAAATTGATAGCTATTATACATGCATTGATAAAATTCTATGCAAAGAACTAGCATTGTCAGGAAGCTTGGTAGCATTCAGAGTTCAGAGAGACAGAAAAAGCATAGAAATATACAATGCTGCAAACTTCTGGCCCTTCCATGCCTGTACTTTAGCCAAAATTAAAATAAACTGAGTACATTAAAAAAAAAAGCAAAGACAACATTTGTTAGGAAACCTGTGTCTTGATAAATCAAGGTCTTTTTCAGAATTTCAACTGTGGAGATAGATCACGATGAGTTGAAACAATTGAACATTATGAAGCACCATTTCAGTGAGTTTCCATTTTACCCCGGGATAACATAATGTCACTTTCAAGTGATCTCACCAATGAAACAATACATGTTGATATGTGATGAAAACGCATGATCTGTGTTTCTTTTATGTCTCCTCTGTATAATTTGTCAAGGCTGATATTGCAGTGTGAATGGATTGCAAGCTCCTCGGTTTACTATATTGAGAATCAGAAGCGAGATGATGGACGATACCGCAAGGTCCTTGATGTTCTCTGGGGACATAAACGACAGCGGCGTACAATCTTTCAGGCATGCACCAGTAGCCTCATAATGTACTGCAAAGCTGCTCATGTCTCGTTCCTAATTAGCGATCATAATTGTATAACATATTCTATCAGTTTAACAAATCATATTAGTCCATTGTTATATATCAGGATGACAAAAGCAAGGTGGCGTGCCACTAGCTAGGTTGCATTAGCATAACATAATTTACAGTATTGTCCGCGAGCTCATGAATTCATTCCCTGTAAAATATCACCCGATTCCAACTTTGCCTTCCACAAATACCACGGTTATTATTCAATTCTATATATTAGGTCAATTGCATGATAATTTGATGATGAATATTTCAAAACATTCTATTTGTACATTAAAAATAGCAGAGATTGCAAAGTTTCCTGTGGTGTTTGCTGGTTTCTGTTCCGATACCATCTCCATACTTCTCGTAAAATGTCAACTTGCTTAAAATATTCCATTTCTAAGCAGGTACAATACTGAGAAATTGACTTTGCCGTCTGGATTTGCAGCGTTTTTTTTTTTTTTATCAGGTCTTTTTTTTTAATTAGGTCCAAATCAGTGATCTCCACCTTTCCCTAACTTCAAGCTTCTCCAGAACCATTAAGACCTAACTCATTTCTGGCGCAATGCTGTGTGTTCAAGTGGAACTTCAGTCGAAATGGGTATTCCCTGCTGGTTTACCTAACGCACCTTACAATACATATGCTAGAGAAAGTCTTGTCATGCTTGCCCGATAGTGCGTGTAATCCAATTTTTCTTTTATTAAGATATGAAAATACCTATTGCATCATTACAAGGACAGCCTTAAAGAAGGAATGCAACTTAACCCTATCAATAAACTTTTCAAGCGGGTGTGAATGATTGCGCCTTCTTACAGTTAGCTAATCTTGTAAAAAAAATATAGAATAACTACATTTAGCATGAATCTAAATATATGCAGTTTCGTGGTAATGGCAAAACTTTTTTTATATTGAATTAATGTGGAGAACCGAAATGTCACTTATTTTATTTCTCAGCCAAAGTAAAACAGTAGAACAGTTCAATTTTTAGAACAGAACAGCACTCAGGTATAATCATTGCCCATCAATGATAATTAGTTCCGAGCTGCCAAAAAGTAAGCTAGTACTTTGCAACGTGCTGCTGTTTCAACCAATAGCTAGCGGTTAATGGTCTCTGAGCTAAATGTATAGGCAAATCTGTGAACCAACATTGGACATGCTGATGTCACAACACAGGACAATATTTATTCCAAAATATATTCTATGCATATATTATATGTCAACTTTCCATTTGTCTATGGTTGCCATGGAATTTATGTAATATAGGTGAACTATAAATATTAAAACCAGTACTTCGTAACGGGGCATGATATGCATGTGCGTAACAGTGCGTTACATGGGTCCCGGTGGGTCTATGGCGACAATATGTTGCCCCAAGCAGCTGGGGCTATTGCCACTCCGCAAGAAAGTCGATAGAATGCTTTATAAGTAGGGATGAAGAGGTTAAGTGCCGAGTTCAGACTTCTATATACACCTAGTTTCAAGAAGAAGGTGGTGTTGAGCGGGTCTCTATTATCTTGCACCCAATTATGTTTCTACTTGAACAAATATATAGCATACTTAAGGTAAAATAAAACAGAGTCCTCTACATTCCTTTGTGTTGTCAAACCCTGTCAATATGAATATAATATTAATAATATTATTAATGTTTTGTAGGCCGCAACATAATATTACCACAAGGGGTGAAAAGAAATAGACGCATAAGCTGCTCTAAACTCAGCTAGAGGTTCTGTCAGCCATTTTACTTTAAGATAGTTCCATGCTGTCCGGGCAGCCTATGACCGGACTCACAAGCCAACATAAAATGGAGGGAAAAGAAATGGAGGGCAGTGACGTGAGGGAAGAAAAAGGAGGTTGAGCAGCCAATCAGAGCACACTGTGTGACCTAAAGCCCTCCCACTCTTCCTGGCTGGGTGCAGATGTAATGGAGGAGCCGGCTCAATAATGATACTAATACTTATACCATTCATTTTATTCCAAGCAGTAATTAGAGAATGTGTCAGGCCAGTCTATTATATTAAAATATGAAACCGTTTCAGACCCTTTTATAATATTTCCTTAGCAAAATGCAAAGGTTGAGCCAATGTTTTCATAATTTTTATACCGATGCTTTTTTTGTTGTTGTTGTTGCATCCAGACCTTTCGTGAAACAACACAATACAAAGTTGGTACAAGTAGGAGTGTTAATGCATTAAACAAACAAGAATGTGAAAGTCACCGACCTGAGACGCATACAATCTTGCAGCGAATAATACCGTCATCATTTCAATGGAATGACTGGGTGCCATTTGTACATTGTATCAGCTTGTAAATGCACTGGAAAGCTTTTCAAGCATTAACTCATTATATAAAATGATTAAAACTATGATTTTTCTCCATTAGTATAAAGCAGCACTAAAGTAAAGCAAAATAAAAATAAATGTAGCAGTTGTAGACATGTTTTTTTGTCCAGAACCACCCACCTCCTACATGGACTTAAACGATGGGTTACAGAAATGCACTTGTTGGCAACAATCTAAATCCTAGTAACAGGAACGTAATATTAGACTTACACTGGTGGGGTTTTTTTAGATGATATTTGCTGAATATGCACTGAATTTCTGCTTTATGTGATACAATGTATGTTCCTGCAGCTTATTCAGCGACACAAGGTCATTCCTTTATCTAAACCACCAATGACTTGTCCTTCGGGTCTTACCACCCCCTGCAAAATAATTATGAATGGCTGAGGGGCAACTGGACCAGGATTGTCCATCTTAATGAAGAAAATATTTATTAGTCATATTTGGTTATACAACTCTCCTATAACCATCACCTATAAATAAACCATTGTCCAATAATAAAAAAAAATAAAAAAAATAAATCTTATCACATCAATAGCCTTTAATGTTAATTGTCCTTCCTTGGAACAAAAGTATAGTTGTGGTAAGAAAATACAGAGGACATAATATAAATCAAAATTATTAAATCTAGATCTAGTCACAGGTTGTTAATTAGCTCTTTTAGGGTCTCCATATTAAGCTTTATGACATAGCCATAAGCAAATTCAAATTTATACTTTCAAAGAGTCCCTTTTTAGGATGGTTAGTCCCTCTTTGGGATCCAAGTCTTTCTTTTCTAATGTCCCTTTTTTGGGGGAATTCAGAATGTTGGCTGGTGTATCATAGTATCTTACAACGTGAATGTAAATACTCACCAATGGGTGACAACGTCTCAGCTTAGCCCTGCCTCCTGTCTTTGGCCAGTTGATGTGTCAGATGGTATGCTCATTGATAGGGCTTGTAAAATTTTATTCAATAAGACCCAGCTAGGTACCCAAACAAGACTTGGTACTCATCTGCTGCTTAAGTTTTGCTACTATGTTTATACACTACTCTGATTTGTGTATGTAATGGACTGGCCATCTGGTACACCGGGACTGACAGCACCTCATACTCATGTCATATCCCAATGCTGCATGTATGGAGCAGAATCAGGATCCTATGGAGACTGTGTTGGCTAGGCACAGTGCTGATTTATCTATGGACCAGTAATGGGCCAGCTACAAGATCTCCCCAACTGGCCCAGAGAGCATAATCGTTCCATAGAGCAATCCATCCCTCTTAATGCGGCAGAGGAGCTTCTGCCCTCTGGAACTGCCACCCAGGCCTAGCTCAATTTGACATAGATGGAAATACATAACTGTGTTCACCTGATGTGTGTCTGGCCTTAACATGCCAGGGTCGCCTGTAAAATAATATTAATAATAATACAGACTGCCTTCCATCTTCATATACAGAATACACTTTTGGTATTCATGGCCACCTTTCAATGACATTATTTATTACAAGAACCCAAACCAATTACAAATTTTCAGACATTCTCTTTAAAAAAAATAAAAAATCTCTAACATATTATTCAAAACTTGTCTTTCTCATTAAACTCTGACCTAATTCAGGTATTTGAAACCTGACATAAATCTAATGTTTTCAAGGGCCATAATTACTGTCTCTTTTGATAGACACATCATATTGTTTATGCCATAACCTTAATTAACAGAGAACACTGTATCAGTTCTTTAGTGCTAAATGAGCTGTCGCTTCTACATTTCACGGAAAGAGAGGAGAATGCTAACATTTATCTGTATCTGGCAGACGGTGGACACTGATACAAATTCTGTTTGGAAGAAATTCGGTAATGTATATAATGTATTCTGATTAAAATGTCCTTACTTGAACGTTATGTAGACAGTGTTAAAGAAAACCAAATGTATGATGTTCCCATTCAGGCTTAGGTAACCCAAACACTCTTTCAGTGTCTACTTATTTTAGCATGGACTCAACACCTCTTGCAAATCTTCCATGATTCTCAGACCCAGATAACTATACTTATGTAATAAAATGTACATATATATATATATATATATATATATATATATATGAAAATTGATAAAGTAAAACTAGATGTGTGTATAGGGGCTACAGAAACCACAGTTTGGGGTATTGAGATCTTTATGCAAAATCTAATGCTGGGCAAGGAGAGAACGTGACATTTTCCATCATACTTTGAACATTTTCACCCACTTGTGCTAGCAAGACTCAACAGAACTTTGATGATTAACAGAGCACACTAGTGCTATGCTGACCATAGGGCATTAAACATAAACACGCACACTAAATATCTCATAAACAGGCATTATAAACTTGCAACCCGGTTTCTTTCTCTTCCTGGTATATTTGTGTGATGTATCAAGCCTGATTCAGATTTTAGAATGCACCTGTATGCTTCCTCATAAACATGGAGCTTCAGTTCCATGAGGTTGTCCCACCCCTTACAATGGTCTTGGTACAGGTTTTTCTACTACTAAGAGAGTTTAAAATGTAAATGGATTATATATGGGGGGGAAAACTCAAAGCAGTTATCTGGAGCTTGCCCTCTTCTTGGGGAGTGTGGGGCTAGCTAAATGTGGGGCACGGCTAGCCTAGTGGATGTGCCTTTTGTAAAAGGTAAAGTGGGTGGACATCAAACAAAGTGGACACGGAGTAGACGGAACAGGGGTGGGCATGGACATATGCCACTCCACCGCCCTGCAGAAAAGAGAAGCTCAGCCAGAGACTCCTGGTCAAACCCTATAGATTCCTCATGAATGATAACGCAGTCAAATGGTTAATGATGCAAATGGTATTCCTGTACTACATCAAATGTTGCTTTTTAGTCTATGTCTGATAACCATGAATTATCAATACACTTTTTATTTATCTTTAAAATTTTTATTTTAATGCTGATTTTGTTAGAGTTTCTATTTTTTTACAATATGTTAACAGAAATCTGCTAAATAGCTCATCTGATATTTTAAACACCTGGTAACATATGGGGTCTTTGAGCACTGTAATAATTCTAATTGAAAGCAATGATAACGATGCTGTTTCTCAGGTTTTCTGCCATCAATTGTATTCACTGTATGCACTGCAGAAAACCTGATTTATTTTTACAAATAGAGATTATTCTGCGTTTAGCTCTTTCACTGGTCGGGACACATTCCAATAGCCATCTGAAGTCCGCACCATCCCTCGCCTTATTTTCCCTTTATTCACTGGGCAGAACAGGAGATGTATTCAACTAGGCATAGATAATAAACTGCATTTTTTACCCTCTGCTATTTTTTCTCATCATATATTGAGCCAAAGAAACATCTGTTTACCTGACCTACCAATTAACACTACACAGTGACAACCGGGCACAAAAAAACCTTTTACGCAAGGTTTACAGAGCAGATGGGCATACAATGTTGGCATATACACACTGGCATTTGTGAAATTAGGCATCAAATTTAAGGGTGTCTTACCATCAGGTTAGCATTATATTCTAATATGTACCACAATAATTTCATCTGTAGTACATATGCATGGCATTTTACAAATGAAATTATTTGTTCTGTGTAATAGCAAAGCCTGATAACATATTGTGAAGCATTACGCCAGCTAAATGCACTTCAGAGTGGTTTATCATGGGGAATTGGACGTCTGTACTGTTATATTTTGCAGAAATAATGATTGAGTTGGTTACTAAGACCCTGCTACACTAATTCCTTATGAATCACCTACCATATATTTTAGCAGTCTTCATTACACTTTGGTTGCATGCCATGTAGGTTCTAAAGCACTATTACAACAGGGGAAATTCAAACTATACAATGTTGACAGCAAAATTAAGACTCATTAAGATGTACTGTTGGAGAAGGAGAAGATGGTCCTGTTCTTGCCAGTTTAGAGTCCATTAGGAAATGTAGCAGGAATGAGACAGAAGACCGAGGGATTGATTGAGTGAGTATGGTTTCATTGTACAGGGAGTCATGTAGAGAAGACAGCAGCCTAGAGATCTCCAAGGTGGGGACGGCAGGCGGTTTGTTTCTGGGTGTAGGTTGTAGTAGATTATATTAAAAACTTCTCTGAACAGGTGGGTTAGTAAGAGTTTAGCTTTAACTAGTGTAGCGTCTGTACCTGATAGGTACAGGGCCTGTAAAAATCTGGAGATATAAGTGGGGTGGTTTAAGGATCGTTTGGAGATAAGAGCAGAGACTCGAGTGCGGTATTCTGTAGCTAAGGTTCACAAGTTTCATTTTATACCTAGAGTATTTGGAGCCGCTGGATAGATGTACGCAATGGTGCAACAGATCAAGAGTAAAGGAATACGGAAATTAGTTTGGCATTCAAAATGAATTTGAGTTGTAAAAATAGAAGAGGAAGTATGGTCATCAATTGGTCATTATTGGTGGGTTTGGAGTTCTAGCCATCACAATTTTTAATAGCCCTGAAGACACACAAGTCTTGAAAACATTCAGGATGACATGATATAACTTACTTATATGCACCCCTAAACTACTAATACTCCAAAATTTGCTCCGAGGGCATGCATGGACCAAGTCCATGCATCATTCATTCATTAGATTTCGGGTGCCTGCCGAAAATGTGTAATTTTAATGCTTACCTAAAATACATGTTATTTTACACTGTCTTTATATAATGCATTTTATAGTTTACTAACTCAAGCTATTATAATGAGAACTCTTGATTAATGTAATATTAGCTAATGATTTGCCTACAAATTCTTGTAGAAATTTACTTCAGGTCTCTATAGTTCCCAAAGAAGGATCTGAATTTGTATTCAACCCAATCCCTACCATTACCTAAAAAATAAATTTTACAAAGTAACAATTTAATGATCAGATTTCATCCATAATATACAAAAATCGACTAACAGAAGGTAATTAACATGTCTCACTTATTTGGCAATTTAGGCTAATGGAAATGGGACACAAAAGCATTTTGATGCATACAAATGTTCAAGACTGAACATATTGTAGCACATCAAAAATACTTGTTATTCTTTTTTGTATTCAACTTTTCAAAACTTGATAAAACATAATCACTAAAATATAACGGAGCCCAAATTACTATAGTAGATCACTCAGAATAGTAAATAAACGTTTTGCAGTTTGTGTAATCAGTTACAATCACGGATATTCCATACAGTTTTATCTACATCACCGATACAGATTTTAAAACTATTATGGTGCCAAAAAACATTTTAACTTTCTATTTTTTAATTTTTTACTTAATTATCCCTTAAAATGTTTTTAGTTGGTTCAGATAGCCTTTGTAAGAATGGGATGAGAAGAAGTGAGAGAACTTCAGGACAGGAAATCAGCACTATAACGTACAAACACTTTAATACACGACCAGCTATCCCAGGCATAATGGCACCTTGGACAAGACCACTATGCCCAGGCACAAATATGTTTTCCAGTTTTAGATAGCACTATACGTTAAACAATGATTGCATGTTTCAACATAAACCACTTCTCTGTGGTTTCTATAGGCATTATTGTTACTTTTGGGGCTGTGGGACACTGCCACGCAATCATACCCAGCAAATATTCTGAGCACAAAGAAAAGAGCAATATCAGTGGAGGAAAGAGGGAGAAGAAGTCTTGAGGCTCTATACCTGCCCCAGTAAAGTGGCCCAGGGGCTGCTACCACTTGAGACCCATCTCACTTGGAAGAATACACCACGGGCAACCCCGTGATGCTATGACCAGCCCTGTGGACATTTGTTCAAGAACCTTTAATATTTGTGCTTATTAACGCATAACAATGTGTGATTTATATAAATAACCATGAAATATAACACTGTAGAAAGGAGATCCCATCAAGGGTTATAGATATGTAAACAGAAATTCCTCCAGGCAATAATCATATCTCTGTAAAGGGATACATTGTCTATACGAGTGAGACATCTTCTATTCTTCATCAATCTGCAGCACACCTCCACACAACACCGGAGCTCATAGTTACTTTTAATATTCTAGGAGCATACACTTGCCATTTTGCTGTCAAAATAATGTAGAGAACATTTTTTATTTTATTTAGTAACGTCTAAATATAATAAAAATAAAGATTGTTTTTAGCCAATATATCAGCAGAATTCTGGGTATCTAACCATAAAACTTTTATGCCATGAATCTGTGTATGTTTATAGTCCCTGTAGAAGGTGCATAATTCTAAGTATAAAGTTGAGTAAGATGATGTGTTCACTGCAGTTGATTTCCTAAAAATATAATAATAAAAATAATAATACAGTGGCCGTAGAAGAACATATTTAGAGCAACATAGATCATATGGTTTAGATTTGGGACCGAGATTATATTAAACAGGTACGAAAGCATATCCAGAAGCCTAACTTAGATGCCTATAAATGTAAACTTGCTTTTTATATAGTACAAGTCACAAAAAGATGATAAAAATGCAGACATGAATTGAAAGCAAGGATACAAAAACACATGCTAATTTACCGCATCTTCAAATTTTTTGGAAAACTTTATCAAGATGGATAAAAAACTAAGCCATCAAATTTAAAACTTTGACCTGTCTAATCCTACATTCCATGAATGAATATGAATGAGATTTTAATTAATCTTTTTTAATGACAGCTAAAAATGTGTGCAAATACCCAACTTTGATAGCATTTTCAGTAGAAAAAAATACTATGAAAAGGATGTAATGAATCTGTCCTATGTTTATTACACTTTGGCGGACTCTCTTGGGGCTCACCCCAAGTGAAATGGTGGATCCCTATGTGGACCTCTTTGCTCTTTTGCACCTAGAGAGATACTAACTGTGATCAGAAATGAATGAATGCAGAGATGCATATCAGGGGCTTAAAATTATTTCTCTGGAATAGCACAAAAGAGCTAAAACTTATGCTCCCAAATGGGGGCTCACTGTAGGACATGCTGTGAAGTCCTTGATTGAGCATCTTGGTTTGTATAATATATTTATTACCATGGACATATCAAACAAGAGTTGTCCACATAAATGGAAAGGAATGTGGATTTTTTTATTCCACCAAGAAAATCCTAGTGATAAGACTTTACCCATCACTGACATGTTTCCTTTCTAATAATATACAAAGCCAAAAAATTTACAGCTAAATCAGTGTGACTGCTTTGTATTTTACCCTGATGACAATGTTGTAGAGTGCTTCACTGTACCTCGTCATTTCTTCTGGGCCTTCTGGGCCACATATGTGCTCATTCATGTCCGGTGTCTTCTTATGTACGTTCTTGGTGCGGGGTTTGATGTCGCGATGCTGTAGTCATGATGGTGTTTGGTACTGTTTGCCACACACCATTCCGTCTGTTTTTTACCCACACAGTGAGCCTTGTTGGTGGGAACGTTGGTGAAACTTTCTATCGTAGACTATCCCTAGTCATATCGGCCCAAGGGTCCATCCTCAAATAATGCTAATTTGTTTATGTTTATTAATAAATAAAAAAAATAAAAAAACAAGCCAATTAATTCCAATTGTTTTATATAATTAATTATCATGTTTAAAGGTGAAATGTTGCTTACACTCCATTTCAATCAACTCTATTCATCACTGATATGCACAATCAAATCAAGAAAACACTTTTATCACAATTACAAAGTGTTCTAAAAAGAAAAGCTTCTTTTCTGCCAAGGCAGTGTTATATCTCTGTTATTTCCATAAGTACTGCATTGGATACAAAATTACTTTAGACTTCAAATAAGCAGAATGCAGTCAAGGGAACGTCTCTTAGGACAGCACTGAAAGCTATTTCATTTTTCTTTTAATTACAATGAATTACTTGTTAAATGAAAGGAATTCTCAACTTTAAGCAGCCAGTGACCTCACATACAAATTTCCTTAAAATAAATTGTCACCTAAAGAGCAAGTAGCAGCCAGAATGCAGAGAATCAGATTGTTGCTTGAAATTCATCCAGCACAATGGAAAAATAAACAAAAAGGGATTTAAAGTTGTATTCTTTGGAACTTAGCTTCACCCTATGCCCTCACATGCAAATTGACTTCTTAGTAAGAAAGAATAATTACTATATATGAGGCTGTATATTATTATTATTGGGATATTATTGGTTTTCCGGCAATGCTTACCACCAGGTAAAGTTATGAGAGTTTATAACCTATTATTTGCTGTGAGTGCGCTGATTTAGAGATTGTGTATGGATTTGGTCTTCAGCAGCACCCCCTTATAATTAATGTGAGTTCAGGTGAGTGCTTCCCTTTTGGATTTGTTTGTATGTATATTTATATGTATACTGTATGTGTATGTATGTATATATGATGTATATGTATAGTGTGTGTATGTATGTATATATGATGTATATGTATAGTGTGTGTATGTATGTATTTATATATATATATATATATATCACAGTCGAATCTTTTCTTTCTTTTTTTTGTTCTTCTCTCTCTCTCTATCTTAAAGTCATCATGTAGGTATGATGATTGTGACACAAATAAATAACTAAAATTAATATTTATTAATAGTGATATTATCAATCATTTTATACACAAGAACATTAAATATAAACACTATAAAAATGAATTGCTTTCAAAATTTCCTTTATTGCTTGAGCAATTATCTAGATTTTTTTCTTCTTCATATTCTTCTTCCTTTAAGTGACACTGAGCCCTAAGCACATTCATGTATATTTACTAATACGCTATGTAATTAAAATCTTATTCTTTCAGGTCATCATCATCATTTGTGATTGCCTGATAACATACTTTTTTTTTTAAGACTAGGAAGGTATTGTTTTAAGAAGTAGTAGTGATAGTTGTGTCTGTTGCTTCCAAAGAACAGAATTTCCCAATTCCCTTTCCAATTTACTAGATCTTAGTAAAGTCCTCAAGGTAAATGAGACGCATCTATATTTCATGGGTATGAAGTGTACCATATATCATGTTGCCAGCTGACATGTATTTAACTAGAGCAGGTGGCATTCTTAACAAGGGAAAGCTGTCATGCGAGGAAGTCTCAGTGGCCATCCTGTCCTGCTCTGTGTAAGAAGAACATCTGCATGCCATGTACATCAGTTTGTCCTGTCATTAGAGAATTCATAGACAACAGCATTTATAAAGCATAATTATCAATAATGTATTAAATATTTTATTGCTTTTAAGCATAAAAAGGTTGGTTTTTTTCAAAGATGATGATGCAAATTTCAAGATTTTGGAAATAACATGTTTTGTTTTATTTTAATGCTGGGGAATTTTAAAGTAACTTACATTCACCGGAAACAAATACATACAGTACAATATAACTCAAAAAACCAAAAGTAACAGACGATTAGGAATTCCATGTCAAGAAGCAGATATAGGTCAATATATTCAGAGGAAATGTACTGAAGTCTAAGTATAATCTCAATCTTTGTCCCTGTGGACTACAGGAAAGATCAAACACAGAAAAGGGTTCATCTTGCAATGTTAAAATGGAAAACTGGAAAATTCCTTGATTATCTGAATATGTCCCATTGACAAAAGCTAAATATAACATGGTAATGAAACACCAGTTACTAGATATATATCCAGAAACATGCTAATCATGGCTTTGTTGGTGTCCTACACAAACCTGAAGATGACATTACATTTCATATATATAATCTCTACATACTTATTATGGAACTGATGGAATGGAACTGATTTAATAATCCCCTTAATACAGTGTCTTATTCTAGCCTAGGCCTAGGGGATGGCAGCACTGATCTCCCCAGCTGGTCCGTTAACACCATGGAGGGCTGTGCCAAGTAGACTTAGACCTCCATAGTCTCAGCTGAGAGGGCATAAGTGGCACTGTCCTGGGTAAGGGCTAGGGTAGCAACAAATAATAACTTTAATAATGCTACTATTGTATAGTTTTACTTGTATGGTGAACTTTTAGTTGATCTTAGACGTTTCTATAGTATGCTTAGAAGCTGTGATGATATGACCCCTTGTTGTTTGTCTTACCCTCTTATCCTGTTATAGTGCTGGGTTTAAGGGTCTAGTGTGTTTTTGTAACAGTTGTGACGATAGCTTACCAGGTATCTATGTGGTTAATGCTACGAGAGCATTTGGTGTTACATCTGCTGGGAGGCTCCTGGCAGGTGGAGCTGTGAACCTCAGTTCTGGGTCTGGAAATCCAAATTTGTCCTTCCCCGGTGAACTGCAAAAAAAAAATGCTGGTGCGTTCTATGATGTCCTCCCACCTGACTGGAGGATTGGGCGAGAGTACATCACCAGAAGTGCCATCATTTTGGTGGAAGTTTGTGCCAGGTCATGTCCGGGGAGATGCAGAGGAAGATAGAAGATAAAAGAAAGAAGACAAAAGATGAAAATAGAGAAGCTAGAATATGAAGAACATGAAGATGCAGAAGTGATCAGCAGAAGGGGTCTGCAAAGAAGGTAAGGAAACATTTAGAGAGTGTGAGAGAGTGACACTGGACAACTAATTTCATTCCAGATAATGGCATTAAAAAATATTAAAAAACAAGAATTTTGTCAATAGCTACATTTCTCTACATGGGGTATGCAATAACAAGCATACAATGAATTATTAAAGTATTTTTTAGACTGAATTTCAGAAAATTAATCACAGCCAAGGGTCATGTCTTCATGCCTATATTTCTTTTCAAATTTACAAAACTTTAAGTATGATTTTTAAAATCAGAATCCTTTAAGTGTTTTAACATCGTGTAGGCTGTGTGTCTTGCGGACCTTAGAAGTTATAGATCATGCCTACCTTCCCGAGACTGACTAATTAACTAAATGAGCATTCCTTGGTTTCTTTAACTGCTCCCTCGTGACTTGTTAGTGAATATAGCTGTAAAAATGTTTGATATTATAATTCAACAATTGTAGGCACCTGCAAAAAAAAGATGCATTCCTAGAGCAATCTACAGCACCATCTATTAAACATTGAAAAGCATTTCTAAGTAATTGCGATCCACTGCCAAAGGCCTTCAGAGATACGTCTGTGCTCCATACTTACTCACCCTCAATTATAGTTTGATACACTCTCGCCATTACCTGAACTTATTCAGCACTCTTCATGAAAAGAAACTACTACATTTTCTCCAGCAAATATTATTATTTATAGCTACAAAGAATGTATCTCAAATATGGCAGCCAGTACAATAACAGTGCAATTTTCCTTCCTTCGTGTCTTTTTTTTTTTATTTTTCCATTCCTTCTTCCTCCCTCCCCATCCTTACACTTACAGGTGGCGTTTAAAAAACAGAAATCACATAAAATGATTAAAAATTCTCTTATTGTCTCCCGCTTTCGTTTTTGAACATAATTTATAGAAAAGCCATTAAAAAGTAGTAGACATTAAAATTGCCTACCGCACCCCCACCGCAACAACCCCATAAGAGCAGTGACCACGTCTCAAGTCCTAATTAGGCAATCAGCATTTGATATAAAGTAGCTGCAACAGCGTTTCTAAGATCTCTTTATCTCCTGTTGTACATCATAATCCATAGTCCTGAGCGATGTCCTAAAAAGAAGAGAAATACATCATGTTGCGTGTTGTTCGCGCTATACTTATTTTTTTTTTTGTTAAATCCAGTTTAATTAGCTTCTTCACCTCTTTATTTACAGTATGTCTAAGACCTTGGGAATGCGGAGTTCTTGTTTTGGACATCATGTTAGAATGATTAATTTACCCAGCAGAGCCTTCATCGGGAGATCAATCATTAGTTTTCAGACACAATTGGGTTATAAACACAGGCAAAGCACAGGCAGAATCATTTCAAACTTCAGTTCATATGTTTATGATTATGCTGCAAAAATATAAAGATATCATTATGTTCATATTCTAAAATAAAGCATTTTCATCAAGTAATATATTTCGTTGTTAAAATCAAAAGTGATACTCGTGTTGAAAGTTTGGGTATACATTACACACCAAAATCATCCGGCTTTTTCTAATATAATTCGCTAACTAATTTTTCATCATTAATAAAAACATCTGCATTTCCTTATTTGCGTAGCTGGGAGAGGCATCAAAAGCACAAGGCGAGCTGAATTAACCAAATATTTCAGAAACCTTTGTTATTTCCAAAAAATTAACAATAGGGAAATACGCCCTATGTGATTGGAAGGATTTTATACTTAGCATAGCCAAATTAATTTCAAATAGCATTTTAGTTTCAGAGATGCATGGGGAACTGAAAAAATTAAAATTTGAAGTGATAAAAAAAAAAATAATAATAAAAAAATATCTATATCTATCTATATCTATATATATATATATATATATATATTATATATATATATATATATATATGTATGATGCAATGACCTTGAATAGAGGGGCAGTCTTAGCACCATACATCCCAATTATCCCATTCTATCTAAAATGGATACCAAAGAGAATTCTTGCCTGGGGTGCCATTAAGTCTAGGACAGGTCCTGGTATTATATCCACAACGTCTATACATTTAGTGCTGCTTTCTGTACAGCAGGACTATAACCTTGTTAAAGTCAACATGTCATACTGCATTAGAACTTCTTCATGTCCCTTTTAACAGAAAGATCTTTAATAACTATTCCAGAACACTGCACAAAACACATGCTTATATGAATTATATATGTGGGGGTTTTTTTGTTTGTTTTTTTAAAAGAGTGAACGTCTAAGGCTACTCAGTATCCTATGTCATCTTCAAATATTATATCTTTAGCATCACCATAACAAAGAGGATAAAAACCTCTCTCAGAACAGACAGTCGCTTCATTGCTCATCCTTTCAGTTTTAGTTATCTGGTGCCATTACAGAGAAACAAATCACCATTTCCAAACCAGTCTGATTGAGTCTAGAAAAGTTAATCTGCACGGGAGAACCAACAACCCCAGATGTACATTTCAGCCTTCATTAGCCTCAGTATGGTTTGTATCCTTCTAGGAGCAAGGGGGTCCAAGTCTGGACTCACCTTTACACTTGGGGTGAACATCAAGAGATCTTGCAGGGTGAAATTCTATACAAAAAGGGGATGAGATGCTGACCAAGAACAGACAGCTTCTTCAAAGTCTGTCCTACCTTGCGTCCCCACTTGGGAGCATTTACAAATCCTTGGCTCCTGGTTTCATGAACATCATTCTGTATGTCTGGTCAAGGCTTCTCTTATTGTAATGCCACTGCAAGAACTAAAGTCTCTTTCAATAAATAATAATACTTCTACTACCCCTTAAATTTAAGTGGAAGGTTTTCCATCACCTTTTACCCACCATAACTTATGTAATGGTATTTCTTAGCTACCCCAAGCCTCAACTATTAAACCAGTATCACAACCTCATGCTGATGAGTCCCATGAAACAGCTGTCTATGAGTGGTGATCTGGCTATTGTACCTCTTCCCAAGTTTTGTCTAAAGGTTGTCTTGTACAGCGGGCAATTACTTTCAAGGGATCCATGTATAAAGTGGATATAGAGGCAAAGGTGATCATTGTTGACCTTATTTGCATGCACCTACCCATAATCCCTTGTGGTCGTGGCAGCACCATGAGATTTCTGAAGGAAAAACAAGCCTTCTGGCTTGTCTGGTGTCTGTAGATGAGTGTTTAATAGTACTTTTACTACCCCTAAATATAAGTGGAAGGGTTTCCATCACCTTTTACCCACCATAACTTATGTAATGGGTCAAATAAAAAACACAGGAATATATCTGTCAAATAAAATCCAAACAAAGGGTACAATAAGCAACATAAAGAGGAAATATGATCTGATGAATAAAATTGAGCAGATATATAAATTTACTATAATTAGAAATAGCATTCAGAATGTTTTGCCAGTTTCATATAAATCTTCTTGTTTTTACAAATCCGTCCCACTTAAACACTTATTATCACAACTTTTGCTTATTTTCATAAAAGATGAAAGATATTTTGTAGTACAGAATTCCCAATGAGTCTCCACAGGACAGGCGCATGCAGTAAGGGCTGTTCCATCTATCAGCATGAGAGAAAAGCTCTCTGTCTTTATAAACAGGGTCAGTTATAGATCACAGCGGTGCTACGTGTCTGTGTCTCTCATCTTCAAAATGAGTACAAGCGTGCAACAAAGTTAAAAGTGTTTCTAACCATAGCGCGTCTCCTGCACGGGTTTCGGTTCTCTCTACACACACAGTGGCATGAATTTGGAACATGACGAATATTCATTCATTTTCCACCTAATATGGAATTATACTGTTGATTAATACATATTTTAATGTATTACATATTTTAGGCAACTGGTAAGACAATTCCACATCTTCTTCTTATCGAGTCTGAGTTTTGTTAGTTCAATGAATCCACCATTTAAAATCTCCTTACAACAGTTTAATAAAAATTTGGCCATATTGATGCGATATGATTGCATCTTTTGACTTGGAAGTCTTCGTTAACAAGTGCCGGGGCCAGTTTTATTCCCCAATCTGACCCTCTGCGAGGGCATGCAAACTCATAATTCTAAAACTTGCAAATAAAGTAAATGCTTGTTTTTGTGATATTAAACTTAAGCAGTCAACAGGTTTTGTTCAATTTGTGTTTTTTCATCAATTACATACCGTTCAATTGTTTTTATTTGTTTGTTATATGAGCTGAGTTACTTTTTTCCAGTTAACCTATTTATTAAGACTGCTACTGGGGCATACAGAAACAAGGCATATTTAAATCTGTTCATTAGGCTCTAATTAACCCAGCAAGATTTTGACTGAGAAAAAAAGAACATTTCTTTCCTCTTTATAATTACCTGTTTTCATTGGCATGTTTTATAAATGTATTCCACAGACGCCTGAGAACTATATACATAAATGTACCGCTGTAAGAAATAAATTCTATAAACTGATATATCACTTTAATTGGTTATTTTTTTTTAGAGAATACACCAGAGCTGGACGGCAGATGACCAGGCAGCGCTGGCACTTTAAGGCCAGCGGCTGCCAGCTGGATACATGTTTTGCCCAATTGGCCGCCGGGCGTTTGTCCAGTACGGCCAGATGGCAAGTCTGGGCCTTGAATGCAGCGTACTACAGGGATATTTTGGTGATTCGTGCGGTTTGGATACTTTGTGGTTTTTAGGAAAGATGGATGAATTTCAAAACCATAATAACAAATAATAAAGTTAAAAACATCTACAGATGTTGAGAAGATTACCAATGGTTAATTGCCTTTCCGTTATCTCATCAATTTTAGCGTTATTCATAAAACTGAAGAGATAGTTTGCAAATCACTTAACATGAGTAAAAAAAACCCCAAAAAGGTAAATACTCACAGCAGGAGTTCCTTGATACAGTATCATACAAAAGTCTATCTACGGACGTGCTTTTAAGCTGTAAAGTCCTATAAATACTCAATTCCCGATAATGTTTATCTTGCGTCTGATGCAGGAGACTATAACATTGATCAATACATGGTAATGTTGTGTTGAAAGTGTCCCCAATGCCTGTCAAATAGGTCTTAAGGTATTACTGCGAGAAGGTCCATGACAAAGCATTCAATAGTGGTTAAATTGAATTAATGTGGGGATCTGCGCTATAATAATACTTTGACAGAGCGTCCTTTAGCCTGGTCATTTAAGCCAATTAATACTATACTTCCAGGCCTTGTTCTTATACACATTTAAAACACGTTCTTAGTTTATATATATTTATTTACTTACCTCAAGGGACTCTCTAGCTACCATATGCACTTTAATACAAATGTTGTTGTTTCTTCTTGTAAATGCACGGTGGGAATTTGCAGAATCCCCCAGGAGTCAGGAGAACTCCAGGAAAAGTGGCGCTTCTCCAGTTCCCTGGTTCTAACCCGAATCATCCGGGTCATGGGAGCGGGGTCTTGACACTCCCCGCTCCCAGCCCATTTCCCCTTTAAATAGGGGTGTTTCCCATAATGTCAGTGGGAATGTCCACTAAAATCAGCATAAACACCTCCCATGTTAGCAGGACTGCCCACCATTGTCAGAGGGACCGCCCACTGGCATCAAGTGGCAGTCCTGGCTGCGTTCCCAGGTATGCCCATATGTATTTGCCCTATTGGCCTCATCCAGCTATTTTTTACATGGTATAGTTACTGTCAGTCAGCTCGACAAACACTACTGGAGCGAGTCTGTTTAGACCTGTGTGCATGTGTGGAATTTTTTTGTATTGATTTCAATGGGAGTTATTGGCAAAGAAAAGTTGAAAGCAATCCAGGATCATAGGAAGTGAAGAAAACATTGAATAGCAATTACTGGTGGGGGGAAGGAAGGGGTGCTGTCCGGGGTCAGGCCTGGGGCCGCTTCCTGCCACTGAATGGCTTACATCATCCCCTCGTTAATATGTAATAATTTTCAAATAATAAAAAACAAATGTTTGCATTTTGTCTGGATTCTAAGATGAAACAATGTCTAAGATCAAACAATGTAACAATGTAATAAAAAATACTTTTGTTATTGAATTAACCAAGTATTGATTATTAAATTGGAGGTGCTTTGCTCAAATAGTCTTGCAATTAAGAAGAATTAAAAAAGATAATGTCTGTTTAAAGAAATATGTTCATGATCTCCAGGTTCCACCATGCACGCTCTAAATGTGCGGCACTCCTGTCAATTTTTAACCCCTTAAGGACAATGGGCGGTCCCTAAACAATGCATTTTGAGCCCGTACATGTACGGGCTTTGTCATTAAGGGGTTAAAGCTTTTGACAGTATGTCCAGTCGGTACACGGGTTCACAATAGTGCTGAGCTTGTGCGTTTCAATGCTATCAGCCTTGTGCAAACCTCTCCTAGGCCTTTGCTTCCCAGCAGTATCAAGACGGCGTCCTCTTAATGTGAGCAGAATTATTATACAGAGCTCTCAGTCTCCCAAGTATGTAATTCCCAAGCCGCAAATCATTGTATGTAAAATGAATAATGAATAACGGATTCAACTGCGGTAAAATATTTGGAAGGCTCGCGTATTTTTTTTCCTCCGCACTTGCTGATTTGTTATCAACAGACAGCTACAATTTGCTTTAGTTGATAGAATTTTATGTTCTGTTACCCGCATTCCATATTATATTAGTTGATTTTTTTTTTTCAGAGTGTACATTATGCATTCGTTTTGTGTTTGAAACTGGAGTACCAGCATCACTGAAAAACCAGAATGACATAAAAAAAACATGACGGGAAAATTATATATCTATAGGCCTTCTTTATTGATCAATCGCCGACCTTTGTCGTGACACATTGTTAAGATGTTTATGAGCTTTCAGTGTTTTTTTAAGTGTGTTTAAGGTATTTTAATAAAATTAGTTATTTTGTTATGAATTATTATTTGAAACATATAAGGTCCCTTAGAGCTTTGCAAAAGTAGCACTTCTTTTAACCAAGCGCTAATCCAAATGGTAAACTATATATATATATATATATATATATATATATATATGCGTCAATGATGAACTGTCCATTTATGTTTAAATTTTGTAATAAAATCTTAAAGTCTTCAGCCTCACGGAAAAGTAATATGCTTACCTGGGAACTCTCCAGGTTTTGCCTAGAGAACTCCGGGAGAAGCGCCACTTCTCTGGTTCTCCGGGTCAGCACTGGAATTATGGGAGCGGGGTCCTGACATGCCTCACTCCCCAACCCATTTCCCCTTTTAAATGTGGGTGTTTCCTGCGATATCAGCGGGAACACCCACTGACATGGCGGACAGCCCTGACCGCGTCCTGCAAAGGGTAGGCTCCGGGTTGCAGAAGCTCACAAGTTCCCCGGTATGGTATAGTCTGATCCTTCCATGAAATTAGGTAGTAAGAGAATCTAACTGAGAACCATGAAGATGTTTCACATATATCACTTGTCTCTTGTGTTTACAACATAATATTTCCTGTCTTTACATGCCCCAGCTGTGTAGTCTTAGCGGGATTCATTAGAAGTGGATTCAGTCGGCTTCCAAGAAACTCTACCCTTGCTGAATAAGGATTAGCGAACACAACGTGCCATTGGAGGAGTGATGGGCGTGATAGAGGGCCATTGGAATACAGGAGTGATGGGAGTGATAAAGGGCCATTGGAATACAGGAGTGATGGGAGTGATAAAGGGCAGGAGTGATGGGAGTGATAAAGGGCCATTGGAACACAGGAGTGATGGGAGTGAAAAAGGACCATTGGAATACAGTAGTCATTTACAACATTAACCCCGTCTGCGCTGTATTTCTGATCCATTTCATGTTATTTCATGGACAAAATTTGCTTTTCCTTCCAAAAAAAAAACCAACCAAGAACATTTCTAAGTGACCCCAAACTTTTGAACGGTAGCATATATATTGAATATTTAGCCCAAAATGCTGTAATTTTAGCACATTAGGAAGAGTGCCCGTTGCTGCCTTAGAAAAGTCTTGTGATTTATAAAGATTTTTAACAAAAATATAATTTTGTAAATGTGTACAGTTTTATTCTTGGCAGAAAAGGAAGTAATAGCGCACAGAGGTCCTTATATCCCTAATATCCAGCAGAATTAGATTTAAAATCTTGTGCCAGGTTTTATAATGACGCACTCCCCTATTTGTCACTCTTAGCTCTGTCCTACAAATAAGCAATTTCTGTCAGTTCATCACGCCACAAAGAGCTATTTGCGAAGAAATATTACGGGGTGAAATCGTTAACGCACAAGAATCTTCTAGCTCCTGCCACAAAATAGCAGCATTTCACATGCACTTTTTTTTAACTGCAGAAAGCTCAAAATGTAAAAATTTTTAAAATGAGCTAAATAAGTTACGTCAGCTTATTAATTTGAATATATGTGGTTCAATGCATTGCGGGTAAACAACTATAACAACCTCCAATATTTATGATTTATTAGCCGTGATTAAAGATCCACTACATTTAGGACGTTCAGGAAATGTTCTTATCCATTCTTCACCGGCAACGCGCCGGCTATAAACCTCTTTCAAATACCAAAACATAAAAACCTGTCAGCCTTAATTAGGGCTCCCACTATCTGACATTAATCTTCTACCTGGCTCTTCAGCTTTAGACCGCAAATAATATTTCTTCAGGCTATTTAGAGGTTTGCCAAAAAAAAATCTAGTTTGTTACAAGAACCCCTTCGATAATAAGACCTGCATTTTGGAGCAGGAGGTATTAGCTGAGCAGAAAATCGTAACTCACAAAGACAACGGAGAGTGACCGCTTCTAAGCAGGAGGGTATAAATCTATATCAATATTTAGGGCTTTATATTATGTGATAATTATCTCTTCTGCATGCCGTTGACTGCAGCGATAGAAAATTACTCGAATGCCGGAGGGCAAAGAGTTAAAATCAGAGTGCTGGATGATTGATGACCGCATTTGTAGGCTTAAGTATGTAATAAATAGGCATAAAGCAGAGGGGTGAAGGATTTAACACACATAAATGTAGAGTGGAGACAATATGAGACACATTGTATCAATCACTGCAGGGCCACTGTGAGGATGGAGTTGTGTTGACGAGAAATATATCAAATGTGTAAAGAATGATTATTAAGCTAAAGCCTACTCAATAATACATGCGCAAGACCATCGTTGCCAACATTCTCTTTGGTTCCATCGGGCCCAGCCGTGTTTTTTGCACTTGACTAGCATTGGACATGTGCACCAACCAGATTCTCCAGCCGCTGACTAAATGGTGCCCATTGGATAGTAAGGAAACTAAAATGAAATAAATTAATATCAGTAAATCGTACGAATGCAATAATCACTAGAATATTGACGCAATTTCTGACTAATTTCAGTGCTACAGTACAGGGTTACTCGAAATAGCTTCTTAGTGTACACAAGAAAACCTTTGTATTGCTTCACTTTAGAAGCCCACGTGATGGTCAGTGCTTCCCGGCAGAAGTATTCGATCCAAACAAATTCCAGTTCAGCCATGATCTATGTCATTCTCTGTATGCAGTATATCATCGTGAAAGATAAACCGAGCGGCTGCCGGGAACACTATGTAGTTACGTGAATCCAATAATATGTCTCTTATATTCCCTCCTATGCTGGGACATCAATCAGTAGGCAACAAACACGTGTTGTTTAATTGCCACCAACCAAAAAGGGAATTTCTGTACCGGACACTAGGCTGCTGCCTAGTGACCCAAACAATCCATGGGTTTTCCTATGGTTACACTAAGCCATCTAGCATACCTTCCAGGTATCGCTCTTTGGGATCCGAATCCCTATGTCCTTCTGATGTCCCTCTTCTCAGAAGGTTTGTTGGGTATGGAGGGGAAGGTATCTGGGGGTGCTGCATCAGGTCAGGCCTCGGGCATCCCCAATGGAAAATATATCACTGGGTATGAATCTGCCCAAGTGTTCTAGAGTCCTAATTTCACAATAACGAAAAAGAAGAAAATATACTTTTTTTCCACATATATAGTGTTAAACACATTCTTTTTCTTCTAAATGTCTTTACTCATTTAAATAAATTTCCTTATTTAATACAATTGAAAAGAAAATATTTAAAAAAAAGAAAAAGAAAATTAGCATCAATAAAAAAAAATCTAAAGTAATATATTATTATAAAGAGATTACAGATTTAAAAACAAGGGTCTTGAAAAATAGAGAAAATTAATCTTATTAACCAAAAATGTCAAATACTTTTAATTATGAGGATGGATGCTATTTTACCTACCATTAATTTTTAGAAATTAGTTTTGAGACATAAATTGAATATATTGTATCCTGAAATTACTGCAAAATCTATGTTTCATCTTTTTTTTGAAACAGTGGGCGTGTGTTATACACAGACGCAAAATAATATGACCTTTAAGCAAAGTGTTTCGGAAAATTCAGTTCTAAATTAATCATGCGTATTCTACTCAAGATTATACTCAACAGGAAGATCTAAATGTCTACAGTATACGGGATTGTTTTTAATGTACTTGTCCATTACTAACAAAAAGAACCAGTCCTTGATTTTGTCTTTGATTCAGGACACCCATATGCCTAGCCCACCCATGTTTAAATTCCCTTAATGTGTTAACTTTTACCCCTTCTGCTGGGAGACTGCTCCACTTATCTACCAAAATCTTAGCAAAGTAAAACACCCTTACACCTTAAAACGTCATTACATCTAAGCCTGACTCAGACTTTGACATCTTGTTCTAACATTTCTCCTCCTTCACTAAGTATCTTAATGTTTCTATCCCCCCAGCTATATGTATTAAGAAACATGATAATAAAATAATAAAATAAAATAAAATAAAAAAATAAAAAAAATATAAAATAAATAAAATAAAATAAAATAAAAAAACCAAAAACATTACAATTCAAAGAGCTTTGACTACACTTTTTAGGTTGACTTTTTAGGTTTTTGTTATGCAATTTTGGTGATCAAGTGACACTCACCATGCCAGGGACTTGATGACAACGTTTGGGCAGTAGATACATGTAGTATTGTTGCACCTTTTGGGTCTTGCACATTTTTTTTCTTTCTTAATTTTTTTTACTAAAAAAGTTAAGACCAATTTTTAACACTTGTAAATACGACAGTAACAGTTCATGCTCAATAAATAATATATTTTTTTTTTCTTATCCCCGTGTTCTCTGATTCTTGCTATAAGGGATATTCCCAGAATCCCCGCCAAGGACGCGCGCACAGCTGGAGTGCAGTGAGTCTGACAGCATCACAGCTGGCAGCTGGAAGCCCCCAAACGCACTGCCTCTATAAAAAGAGCACTTCTGAAATCTCGACAAACACAAAGCACAAAGCATCCCCAGTGTCGCATACATTTAATTTGGAAAACGTTGCTGAAAAAATATTGCTGAAACGGCTTCTGTGTGGTCTTGGTCGGCAAAATGAAGCCAGAGAGAGATAATTCATATTGGCCTCGGAGAATATTCAACGTCTCAAAGGCTGCTTGGCATTAAATAAATTATTTCATCATCGCCTAATGGCAATTAGCGCTCTCGTTACCATTATAAAGAATAACGTCTGTCAAAGTTGTAGGTTGAACTGGTAACAATCTTTCCATCAATGACAATTTTAATGTTCAGTTTCACCTTAGTGGGAATGTAAAAGAAAATAAATGCCTCTAAAATTAATTAATTCATCCCAGTATTTAATTTGAATAATTACCATATATAATGAAATTATATACACACACACACACATATATATGTATACATATATATGTGTGTGGATATCTAGATAGATAGATAGATAGATAGATAGATAGATAGCTAGATAGCTAGATAGATAGATAGATAGATAGATAGATATGTGTGTATATGTGTGTGTGTTTATAGAGAATATGTGTGTATGTTTATGTTTATAGCATTTTCTTCCCTGCTGACTCATTTTCAATACAAATGTAACTAATTTATATATAATGAAATTATGTGTATAATGAAATTTATGCATACTTTTTATATGAATATAGTGTATATGTGTATACAGTGTGTTTATAATATATACAGTGTGTTTGTAATATAATATATAATATGCTAGTATATAGCATATCTTTCTCTCCTGAATTGTTGTCAGAAATATGAATATATCATTCATCAAGAGGTAAATAGAAGTCATACAGACTCACCAACGTATGTTTTTAAAGGTTCTTGTGAAATGTTCCTTCTCCTGGGGCAAATTGACATCAGGTCCTGGCCTATTTTTAATGTGCTGCATATGTCAGGCCGATAACCTTCATTAAATAGTTTATTCATCATCGTTTTGCTTATATAAAACCAGACTGACATTTGATTCACTTAAAGCTTTGGAAGACAGTAACAAATGCCAATCAGTGCATAAACGTCGAAGACAGGACAATGAGTGAGCTTTGAAAGCTAATGTGGCCTCGTGGCTCATTTACCTCCTGCCCATCTGTTTTCATTCCACGACTCAAAGTGGTGGGGAAAAAGAAAAGTTTATCTCGTTGGTTTATTAGGAAAGTTAAAGGCTATCAATGCCAAAAAAAAAGAGGATTATAAATGAGAAGTCAATATCAGATCCGCGCACCCTCTGGTGATAACGGCGAGCTGCTTGTCCCGTACTCTACCTTAGAATAGTTCACACCTGTTGACATCAAGATGCCAAAAAATACATGGAAAAGAGCAAACGCACATTTTATACTTCAGGGCAAGTCCGGCTGCCAAAATGACAGGTTGCTTTGCAGCTGAAGGCCCGGAAAGCCACGGGACATTGTCTACTCCGCAAATTCCAACAGCGCCTGCGGGCACAGTGCTTACGGAACCCGATCATTAGCATTATCATTACACTTTACTGTTACGGAGCTGAATTGTCAATGTACTGGTTAATCTGGACTAACGTTATACAGGTTACCCTCTCAAATTAATTCAGCACACGGTGCTCGGTTTACAATCCCAATCTTGGGGGTTTTTTTCTATTTTTTTGGAGCGTAAGTTAAAAAAAAAAAAGAAACAGTTTTTAATTTACAAACCAAAACAGGTTATTAAGAATGTAGGCTATAGATCTGTTTTTGTTTTTTTTTACGGCAATCATCTAAATTTTTTGTTCATGTTGCTTTGCAACACAACTATAAATGTGCGTAATAATACATCCTTGATCGTAATATTTCTGCGAGAACCGGTTCATGTTTATAAAAAGATTAAATGGCAAAAATATAAAAAAAAATAAAATAAAAGTAGAACAGTGAAAAAAATGTAACATATCACTATATAATATTGTTAAAGGTTGTATAATCTTCCTGCCAAAGTTGTAACTTTGTCTAATGCTGCATATTAGATCACAGTGACAAGTCATATAATTTTCACAATTAAGATTACATATTTGCCCTTTTTCATTTAAAGAAGTTTACGATCCCCTTAAAAAGAATGCATATTAAGGTATTTGCATTCGTCAAAAACAAAAAAAAATACTCAGCTTAGGTAAAAGCTGCAGCTTTTACCTAAATGCCAATATGTATTAAGCAGAGACCCTCCATGTATTTGTAAGGGGGGAGGGGGCACCACTAAAATGTAAAGGTACCATCCAGCTATCATACACATTAAAGGGCATATGATGGCTATAGTGTACCTTTAATTGTGTTATCTAAAAATCAAATCTCGTTTGGTCACAGCGAGCGACTTTTAGCCATGAACCTAATAATTCCTGGATGCAGAGCGGAGCAAACATATCCTTGTCTAAATTTTCACATCGTTGAAATAATAAATCCAATTAACACAATTGCAAAACAGATTTCGTGTGCTGTGCTGCGCAGCTCATCTGTTTTTCATTTACTACTTCCAGATGTTTACATGAAGAGGTGCCGGATTCTGCATAATCTATAATGTTGCAAAACTATGATGATTGTTTAATTCCCCCTGTAAATCTGTTTATGGGTTCAGCTCTTTCCAACCGATTGCCGGCTCCAAAGCCAAAAAAACACAAGTCATTTGATTTTTCTCTTTTTTTTTATGCTTCGAGTAGAGCTCTGTGATAAGGATTGTGGTGGGAGAACAGAGAGACAGAAAGAACTAGCACCAAACATAAAAGCCGCAGCGAGGCGGCACGTTGTTCCTCCAATCTTGTCACTGAAATCCTCCCTTCCATGCTCTACTGAAAATAAATTAGGAATTTGTCATCGCTAATTTAAATTCAGAGGGGTAGAGGGATAGAAGTTTCGAGAACATTCGAAAGAGGGTTAATACCAAGCTTTGTTGTCTCCTGGGCAAAGCTCTCGAAAATTTAGTTGCGTTTCAACACGGATTATATGCAGATTTTGCAAAAAAATGATCTAAGCTTTTAGATAATTCCCACCTCTGTGAAGCTCCTTATCATTTCTGTTGATTAGATGAATTTCTTTAATAGATACGATAAGAGGTTCACACTTCTATATAACAGACAGAAAATTAGTTTTTTTCTGTCTTCAGGTTTTTTTTTTTCTTATTTATTTCTGAAGACTTGCTCCATTACTAATTCTGCCTAGATTTTGAAGTTTCCAACTCGTTCAATGAGTTTCCCTGGTTTAAAAGGCACAATTTCAAAAGTAGATGAGATGATCCGTTTTGTATAGTATAAATGAATGCCTTTTTAATCATGTTACCAAGATGATGGTAGATAAGGAGAAAACCTTCCCAGCAGAAGGAGTAGAGGTACATATAGTAAGGGGATTTAAACCTGCATGGTATAGGCATAAGGAACCGATTAAAGAGTCATTAAAAAGCCTAAAAGAAAAAGGGGGTCTCCTTTAAGGGTGGAAGGCTTTCTATATAAAGAAACTGTAGTTTTTATATAAGTTAAAGCAATTCTGGCTATTTCAAATGGGGGGAATACGGGGACAATACCAGCCGCTCTCTGATGACCTGTTCATTAATGGAACTGTGCAGAGAACAAGAGGTCATCTTTTCAGACATGAAGAAAGTAATATTCACTTAAAGGGTGAAAAGGGTTCCTTATGGTAAGAAGGATTAAAATAGGGAATTCACTACCTATAGATTCAATAGATGCCTTTGAAGCTATGGCTTAATGATATATATATATATATATATATATATGTGTGTGTAGTCTACCGATCTCTTCTTTTTTCCAGGATATTAGCTTCTTGTTGCTGGATACATCATTTAGTTGATTTTTTTTAAATTGGGTTTATTTAGTGTTCTGTAAAGTAAAAAATAAGTTTGAGCAAAGTCACAGATCTAATTACATCAGCAACAGTTTTTTGCTTTATGTAGAAAAAATAGAACAGAAAACATATTGCGTCGTGCAAACCATGGGTGCCCTATGGCCTTAAACCCAGTATTTCAAAACCAGAAAGAAATATTAAGTAAATGTACTTTTCATTTTATTAGGTTTGTCACTTGGTACTTGACATTATCTCCCCAGCAGAGACAAATCATATGGCATGTGATATTTCAATAAATACTGACCTTCAAAGCATGATGAAAAACAACCTTAAGGTTCTAAAGTGTCACGCTTTGAAAGAGCCAGCTCATTCCTGTAAGTCGCCAGTTATTGGAACTGGATTGCTTACGCTAGTTTCCTATTTGGAACGTGCGATAATGAAGTTACAAAACTGAATGTCATATGCAAGGAAAATAAAACTTCATGAAATCATTTTAATGTACTAAGTTAACGACGGCTCCGATTTTGCAGATCTTCTCTGTTCAATATTAGATTCAATAACCATTGGCGATTACGCATATATCCATTTCTGAGCGATTCATGAACTCACGAGGAGATACGGTAGGCTCAAACAAGTGAGACGGGGGCATCTGGATGCTACCAGGTGTCCTTTTATGAGATTAGCTGGCAGGCAAACAGAAAAAAATGTCAAACTCCCTGCAAACAAATAGAGATCAGTAACTGTGATGTCATAGTAGCTCCCCCTTTATCCCATTTTCCATACATTTACTAAGCGGCGCAGGACTTTTTTTTTTATTATTATTATATATAAAATAGTTTTTATAAGGTTTAATATTTGGTTCTGTGAATATATGCATTAATATGTATTTTTATTATATTAAATCAGAGTATTGGGCAATCTTGGTTTGCTTTGCTTGCTTATAATGTGCTCTGACTTTGAGGGGTTAATTCCCCCAGCTGTAGACTTCTTTTGTATTAAAAAGCTTTCCATTCTTGGTTTTTCTTTGGTGTAAAGTAAGTCATTCCCGATATTCCTTTCTATATTACACATATACACACTGTAAGAATTGAAAGCGCAAGCTGCCTAAGCGGCGCGCAAATTGTCCATTGCTGGACATTAGTTATATAATAAGGGTCACTAAAAGGTCAGGATAGTTAAGGCATAAAGTTTTGGTGGGCTAGGCTAGCTAAATCTAATTCTAGGTTACTGGGCAAGCAGTTTATTTAGCGCAGCTGATTGGTTAATCAGCTGTGCTGCAGCACGAGGTTTGAGTGGGCATTCTGTGCGGCGGGAAAAATAAGCACAGCTGATTGGTGCAGTCAGCTGTGCTTACAGCGTGTAGCAACTGTGAAATAAATAAATAGCTGTGCGCAGGGAGATTAAATTTACCTCAAGAAAAATCTGCAAGGAGCTGTTGCTGAGCAAGCGTCCAACCCCCCCTCCCTTTTGTTTTAAATGTAAGGCATGTAATATGTTATATTGTCGTAGTTTTATAAGAGGTAAAGGTCGCCTCTGTGTTGAGGTGGACAGAGGCTTGGTGTTACACAATCTGGCTGAGAAAGGGACGGATTGTATTTGGTGTATTACATATAAGAAGTTATTTGGTTATTACGTTAAATGGTTTGTGTTGTTAATGCCCCTTATACCCTTTTAAATAAAGCTACGGCCAATTTTATCCAATTTACAATTCTGTGTCTGTGGTTATTTTATTGATTTGTTAGAGGTTAATATGTACATGCAATGGACAATATGTTGTATTAAGGTAGCTCAATTGATCAATTGATTAATAGATTGGTTATTGTTAATCTTTAGATATTGTTTGCAGATATGTTTTTATCAGTGTGACATTTCGGAATGTTAACAAATTACTCCCTTCTTGGTTTGTGCCATTTCCGCAGTCTGCTGCCCTTAGAGATGCTACCAGCAAGACATACTCTACAGATTACCCCCCGAGGAGATGAAAGTTTACATGTCCTTAAAGGGATTGGTGGGATAGTTTTTGCAGTTGTTCAATTATTCAAATTATTTTGATGTTTTCTATGTATGAAGGTTGCCTCCAAGCAAACATACATTTTTTTTTTATGTCCAAAAAAAAAGTTGTTCCATTGAAAAGAAAAGAACAAAGGTGAGTTTCAAGCTGAGACGTTGTGTGGGAGGAATATCAGTGTTTCTACATGACAAAACAGAAAGTTTACACCAGGTCATTCTATAAAGAGTCAGGAAAAGAGCAAAAAAGTTCTACCACCGACCAAAACATGCTGACTTACAAAGAGTGATACTCAAGGATACCTGAGAAAAAGTGAGGTGATTGTATAGCGCGCAGGAGCCAATAAGTGAAAGACTCGTGGTTCTAAAAAGAAACATTAAAGTACACAAGTTGCTTCAAAATGTCTGTTCTTTCAGGACAGAGAAAACCCAAAGACAATAAATAAAATAAAACTTGTGATGAGTTTATGTGAGAAATAATCCCTCGGTTTCAGAATTCCAAGTTACGCTCTATACAATAGTTCTATACTCGGCCTAGAGAATAATGGCACATCTTGTAGTAGTATAGTAAAGCTGCATGGCCCTGGGCTTGTCAAATTATTTATTTATTTATTTTTTTACTATTTTGGTCTGTCTGCCCACATATTTCTTGTTCTCCTTTATTTTTTTTTTAAAGTTTATCGAGCAACTACCTGACTATTGCTTATTGTCATGCAGTGACAAGCCTGTTACTGTCTGTTTAGTCCTATATTGTGACAGTTTTAAGATTAATATATGGACTAATAAATCAAAGCAATAATTCAGTGCACACGCAGTGAATACCATTCTAAAAATACCTATCTAAGGCATAAATATTGAGGATTCCATAACACCATATGTTCATATATTGCGTAGCCCGGCACTCCGTCAAAGTACCCCAAGTTTGGTAGTTTTTCATTAAAATATTGCTTACCAAGGACCTGAATCAGTGGGACTGCACTGCTTTTTAGCCCACTGGCACTCTCATTCCATTTAAACCCTTCTCTGGACACTATTAATGAGGCTCCTGTGTGGCCGGTGGGCTGCGCAACCCTAAGGTTTGGTCACAACCTGCAAATACGCGCAGCAAAAAAATATACAGAAAGGGGAGCGCACAACCTAAAAAGCATAAAAGACATACAGATTCAGATAAATGAATTCAGACCAAGTAAGAATTCAGCGCATACCCAGCAAATACCATTTTAAAAACAGCTATCTAAGGTCCATTGTACATCGCTAAAGAATATGATGGCGCTATATAAAATATAAAATGTAATTATAAATATCAAGGATTCCATTACACGATATGGCCATATATTGCTTAGCCCACCACATTCTCAAAGTGCCCCAAGTTTGATTAGTCTTATCTAGTTTACGATGGATAAAGTATATTGCTTTGACGTAGTGGCGAGCTTAATGAGATTTTGGGTCAAAACACCAGAAAAAGAGCGGGGAAGAAACACCTGAATAAGGGTAGCATCTGCAAAAAGTACTCTTTATTGCCCTAAATTGTCTACATGGCAGCCAGAACACAGTAGTTCAAAGTGTCTTAATGTATATTAATGCGTTTCCCTTCTTGTACTGCTATATCATATTTGTGATAAAATGGAGTGTTCATCATTCATTGCAATAGTGGTGATTTGTCACACTATATAAATGTTTCTGGATTTAAGGAACTGTAAATAGTTACAATGAGAGAGAACAAATCGAGCTACTTGCTGACTCAGGACATCATAATACACGAGGCTACCATCTCTTAGTAGATAATGCCTTCTTAACCCAAATGGATATGATAATCTTGGATATGATAAAGAATCAAGTAATGCATTTTTCTTTTTTATTCTGGAAACTCTAACTCTGTTTTCTAAGCTGGGTGAGTTTGATTTCACACCAGGAAAGTCCGAGAATTCTGTCGTATTGATTTTTCCTTTTTATAAAAGGTTATTTACTGCTACAGGCAACTGTGGGACAATTTTATTGTTGTACCAACTCCCATAGCTAGTGACAGAAATAGAGGACAATTTTTTGTAACAAGGAGCTTAGCTAGAAATACTATATCTATAATACAATATACAAAAAAATACAAAAACAAATACATCATATAACGTCAAATGAAAACCAGCTATAGCTTGATCAATGTATCACTTTATATATTTCATTTAATGTGATATAAGATGATTGTAAGCTGACGGAAAATACTTTTTGTCAGCAAACTAGTTCAAATGCCAAATTAGCTTAACGCTAACACAATGTTCTTCAAGAACAAATGCGGTTTATTAAATCAAATTCAAGAGAATAGCATATACTTAGCTCCAGGTTACTTAAGAAACGTGGGGAAAGCTTATGTTAGCCGCAACCAAGCCAACGATAGAGAATACGCTGCCTACACAATAACCAGACACCGTCACGTAGCACCACTTTCCAACGGAGCTTAAAATTAATAAGTATGCCATATATCTTTTGTTACTCTGAACAGGGTGATGATGGTGCAACTAGATTCTACTTAGACAATAGCCCAAGAGTCACAAATGTTATATTTATGTTACCAGATATGGTCCTGGTGGAGCTATGAACAACAATCGCTGTGATGACTGTGTATGTTGTATATTTGTATTGAGCATTGTTAAATGTTGTTGACTGAGCATGGTTTCAGTCATTCTTTTAATTAGAATCATTATGAAGTTTGTACGCATACTTTGGGGGCCTATTCACTAAGGTGTTGACGATTGAGATGCTCATGTCAGCTTGCCTGGATTGGCTGAAAATTACCAACTTGTCCACTCACTAAGGTGAATTCAACTGTCAGAACAACCACAGAAAAAGTCAACTTGACAGCCAGTTCAATGAGAAAAAGAGATTCGACTTCACAACGCCGTTGGATGCAAGTGGATGCAAGTTGACTGTTGTCAATGTGATCTTAACAACTTTATGACAACTAAGCCCAACTTAAAGGAACACTTACAATGTCCAACTCAATCAGTATTGCACATGTCTACTTAGGACTCTAGTTTTGTATCCCTCACATACAGGCTCTGCTTCTATTCAATAATGACACAATGCTAAAAGAACACTGTCCACAGCTTTAATGACACAACATAAAACCAACAGATAATAAACACGAACAACCTGCCAGCTGCCACGTTTACCTAGATTATCAAGAGCTCTCATTGTGGGTTCCGTCAGCATCCCCAAAACTTGTCTCCCTAAGCTTTCTTCCCGGCACCGGACCTTTCAATGAGAAGGAGCTGGACATGAACTCCTACTGTGACCAAAAGAACAGAAAACAGACCCACAGCAAGCAACAACCACTTAACAAACTAAACATTAACAATTCTACAAGCATAATCCGTTTCAATTGAAATACATTGGTATTTTTTTAATTATATTTTATTAATATTTTTTTATAGGTACACCTGGTGATTGAAAAAGACTATAACATTTAAGAGTCTTTGACTAGGTAATAGTATACATGTAAAGAACTGTTTATTTAACAATGGGTTTATACTTATTCTGCGTGAATATATTCACCCAATGGGAATTACATGGTAGACAACGTTAGATGTAGTTGTTTGAATTGGAGTTCATGCATGGTAGAACAACAACCAAATAAATTATTCATCAACTCTGCCATTAAAAAAGGAACCAATCCAAGTAATGGACTTAACACCGAAATATATTGTGACTTTATCACTATGGCTTATGTTGTCGTCTCAAAATGATAGAAGGAAGAATAGAAAACAAAGTGTGCTTTTCAAGAACTCATCAAATTCTCATCAAAATAGTACAGCTCTGAAAGGCACGCTATTGGCAAAATTAGCATAAATAGCAAAAAAAACCCTGTTATTATAAAGGACGTAGTCCCATGGATGGATATACCACAGACAGAAGAAACCATGAGTATAGATATACAGTGCAAGAGTGTAATGAAAAATATAACAAATTAATTGCATAAAATAAACATACACATACCAAAAAAGCAAGAGAGGCCAACTCTCTTGGAAAGTATACTCATAACCCAATATTTTTCAGTGGACCACCAACTTCTTTAGGGCACAACAAGTATGTTGTCATCTGCCCCCCCACACGCCAATTGGGATCTACGTTATATCTCAAGACACTTAGGCGACACAAAATATTCATTTGTCTAGACACACAAACTTATGAAAGTTTACATAGATCTAGCTTTATTCTAGGGCATGTTGCTTTCTAGCTTCCTTCATTTTAAAGGACATGTGAGATTCCTAGCGTTCTCTAATGAATAAACATGTCGGCTTGGTTTTCCGTACAGAAACATTTAGATTTTATGTCCCTCAAATATAGGGAAGGTAATATTGCGACTGTAATAAATAAAAAGTTGATAAAATACTGTAGGCTTTCATTGAACTTATAAATTGTTAGAGCTACTTGTGTTTTTTAAAATGATTAATGGCAGATCAAAGAGCATAGAATGGGTCATTCATCAGTTTGTGTTCTCTTTCTAGTATCCACAAGAGCCTTAGACACAGACTTCCCATGATTACAAAATGGGTAGCACCGTTAGAAGATCCACTATAAATACTGAAAGACATGTACATTCCTCATTGTCCCAAGGCACAACAGGGTAGATACTATGTTTATACCAAGAGTAACAACACAAAATAATACAAAAATAATTCCAAATCTGTTAACTAGTTTGTGGTTTGGATTAGATGGAATATGAGGTTATCGGCTGATATCAATCTCACAAAATCAAAAGTTTCCAGCAGGACCACATGCGGAATTTTATTAGGAACACGGAAGGTCTGATTCTTACTCCCAGAGATTATGATGCTCAACATGAAGAGATGGTTCCACTCTTTTATATGCAAACTAATGACGTGAGCTGCTGGTTTTAATATTACTTGGGTTTTTGGGGGGTTTTTTCTGGGTTTGGGACTTACCAAGCTCATAGCCCTTATCTTAGGGGGTAATTGAATGAGATGGGCTCAATAACAATCCTATTTCTAACAAAATTCAGTATAACTACATGAAATCAATCATAACTACTGTACCTAATTGCATTGCATTGTGAACCATGGCTGTTTAGTACTACATGGGCCATGATTCCCTTCCCCACTGTTCATTTCTCTTCTCCTTATCTTTCCCCTACTTTCCAATCTTTCCTTCTTCACTATTTCTCTACTGATGGTTATTACTACATGTTCAATATGTTTGTGAGTCATGGCACACTGTAGAACGGTTATTGTATTTCTCTCTCAATAAAATAAACATAAGATTAAAAAATAAAATAATGAGTAGTAAAAAGTGAAGTTCAATTTTAGTGAAATCTGCAAAACAGATTGAAACTTAACAATGATGAGTGACAAAATGAATTTGTTTTCATTTATTCCAAATTCCAAAATGGTAGCAAACATGTTTATGTTCTTACAATTGTAATTAAGGTCATAAAGGTTTTAATAACGAATCACCTTCCTGTACTCAGTGTCCCTGTTTATAATGCATTATCTGTGGACAGTAAGTTCAAAAATATAGTACAGAGAAAGAATATGTAAAACAGCCTTAACGTATAAAACCTTAGTGAAAAGAAAGCTAATTGGAAAATACAATTCAGTCAAAACCACAACTCATTGCATAATAAAAAGCTCAGATAAATATTACTCATCTTCTCTTAAATATCAAACCTCAAGGAGATTCTCCTGAGTTGATCCTGTATAATGCATAAGAAATGTGGAAAAATACTTAAAACACTCCTTGCATATTATATGTTCATTAAATAGGGCTAGTTCACCCATTCCTGCAGAAGTTCACTTGGGCTTCCCCTTCATGAAGCATATTGCGTTAAAATGTTTACCACTCCTTTAAACTCCCTGTTTTGTAAATATTGCGTGTTAACCAATTGTTAGGAAATGTGTGAAATTTTACATGTACATATCACATTCTATATTAAAAAACAAAGTTCATTAGTGGAGATAAATAACGTTCTAGTTTTTCAATTCGAGAACCTCCTGGACGAAATGTCCAAATAAATCTGGTCCACTTTACTACTGGTTCTTTACCATGGTATCGAAGAGTCCAATAAGTCACCAGAACTCCTCTTATATCCCAAATCCAACATAAATCAAGTAAATAGCTTCTATTCTAGAAGGAGATGCATTCTAATTGTTTTTGTTAAAAGTACTTATTTTGTAGAACACATTGTTGAGCTTCTGGAAATTCCAAGCTGGCCTTAAGTACACAGGAGAGCTAGATTGACCATCTGGAACACCGGGCAAATGCCAGGTGGGTCGATGGCTGACAGCACAACACACTCACCTGATCTGCCGCTCCACACACACACGCAGTGACTAAGTGAGTGTAAAAACGTAGCGTGTGGCCGTGTATATCCAGCCATCATCATCAAAACTTTACCGCCTTAAATTGCCATGGCTGCCCCACCATCGGCATTCTTGCTCTGGTAAACAATGCTACCCATGCTAAACTGTTCATTGCATGTATCCTCTACTTCTTCCCTTAAGTTAGAATGAACATAGAATCTTTCAAAGTATTTTAGAAAAAAATCTGTTTCTGAATATAAAAACATATAATTTAACTGCAGATGAGAACCACTCGACCAATCTAGTCTCCCCATTTTTATGTAGAACATAAACACATTTTGTGCAAAAAATTGATACCATGATACCAAATATAGCACCATACAAAATAAACTCAAGTACTACTCATTATGAAGAATCGTTTATAATAGTTACACTAATCATATAGCCTGTTAACCAATTTATTTTAACACAGGTGTATCAGCATGTGGCAGGTGTTCCAAATAATGATGTCTTCTGTGAATCACATGTCAAATTCCAGGTGCAAAAATCTCTCTGAAGAGAAACGAACATTTTTCAGATACTCTGACTAAGCCCGTTCACATAAAATAAAGAAAACACCTGTTTATAACTAAGACACATCAAACAGTTTACAAAACAACAGTTTTTACTGTGTACATCTGATACCTGTATAAAAATAGACAAAACGGTAACCTTAGAAAAGAAGGATGAAATAGAAAACAAATGTAGGCCAAACAAAAACTAGCTTTTTTTCTGAGGCATCAATGCATAGTATGTTAAAGACGTTCAATCTAAAATTTTATTTTTCCTTGCACTTGATGGGGGAACAGAAACCAACTTTATGAAAACCATTATCAACACCAACCTCCAAGAACCTCACATTAGACTTGCGGTGACTCAACATTTAAAAACAGAATATGCAAAACACAATATGCAGAGTACATGCAAATTAGAATACAACAGCTCCTGCTCCTGCCCCTGTTGCCACCCTGTACCCCAAATCAGGTACAGGGTGACTTAAACATAAATCCAGGTGGAGAAACCAGATCTTGCACTGAAATTAGTGTCCACAGTCTTTTCTATGCAAAAAACAGTAAAATATAGATCTAGCAATGGCATTAGATATGAGTTATTTGGGCTTCACTAAGGCATTTGATAAGGTTCCACACAAAAGGTTACTGTACGAACCGTCGGAAATAAGCTTAAGAGCAATTGTATGTAACCCAGAAGTAGGCGCGCATGTACATATGTGGAAGAAAAATGAAAAATAATAGTGCAATAATGTGGGATTCAAAGTGCTATGTGTGCGTGTGGTATATGCACTCACAAAATTACAGATGGTCAAGGCTCTTCAGAATAAAATTCTTTCTTTATTTCTTCTTATAACTAAAAAATTGATAAAAAGAGAACGGCCAATAGTGCAATATATTCCTATAGTTCTTATGGGAAAATAAAAATGCACTTACAAGATGGTCGGTATTTTCAGACACTTCAACTATAAGTCCGAAGTTCAAAGTAATGCAGTCCAAAAGCAATAGATAGTCCTCGTAGGTAGTCCTCGACGCGTTTCGCCTGTTGGCTTCCTCAGGAGAACAATTTCTTTCCGCAAAATTTCATGAAAGAAATTGTTCTCCTGAGG
>VKOC01003451.1:0-32027 GCA_009364415.1 Spea multiplicata
ATAAGGACGGGATTAGTTATACGGGGGGAGAGTATATAATATATAATATGAGGAATATACAGGATATAACGGGTTATAAGGACGGGATTAGTTATACGGGGGAGAGTATATAATATATAATATGAGGAATATACAGGGATATAACGGGTTATGACGAGATTAGTTATACGGCCGGAGAGATATATAATATATAATATGAGGAATATACAGGATATAACAGGTTATAAGGACGGGATTAGTTATACGGGACGGAGAGTATATAATATATAGTATGAGGAATATACAGGATATAACGGGTTATAAGGACAGGAAGGATTAGTTACAGGGGCCAGATAGTATATTATATATATATAGTATGAGGAATATACAGGATATTTGGATACTTTGGAGTCGGGAAGGAATTTTTCCCATTTTTGGGGCACGCTGTGGAAATCACTGTGTTGTTCTCAGTGAAGACCTCGATTAACAGATGTGTTTGTTAGTAATCCTCTCATCACACGTAGTGTGTCGTAGAACATTCTATGTGTTAAGGAAATTATAACAATTTTCACTGTTGTAGGTGGTGTTGGAAAAGGAGACCTACAAGAATCAGAGATTTCAGATAAAGGCCAAACAAACTCATGGTTTATTTATGTGTTTGCTTCTTGTTTGGCCTTTAGAGAGTCCCTAATGACTCTACGTCTAACCAATGTATTGCGCAAGGCCTCCCGGGGTGGTTTAATAAGATGGACTTGAAGCTAGAATATAGCAGCCACTTTTTATGTAACTTTCCTCTCTCTTGGTTCGTACATCAAGAACAAGCATTTGAACAGATTTCAGATGCTAATCAACTCCTTAAATTGTTACAGAACTTGTGGTGTGGGTGGAGGCATCTACAACATGTTCCTCGCCAAACTCGAGAACGAACAGATGTTGGGGGGGGTAGATGCTGACAAATTCTTTAAGTTGAAAGAAAGCATATTACAGTTTTCAGATTTTATGATCTATTTAATTATTATTTATTATTATTATTACAAGTCCAGAAAATGTATTGTATTAGATTCATCTGGAATATATCTAATCATACCAAGTACTCGGCAAATAGGGGGTACTTTGTTTCAAGAGATGTATCTGGGGCAAAGCTCTATGGGGACTTTCTGATATCTCTTTTACATATATTATATATACTGGATGAGGCATTTAGAAGAATAATCGGTTTTATTTACCCCATTTAATTTTAAAAGCCTGCTCTTTCTATACACATTATTGGGGTTTTTATGGCTATAGAACCCTGTGATACCCTCATACCCAGCAAACATACTGACCTCCTACTAAAGAGGTGTTCAGGAGAGAAAAGAGGGCCACATGAGAGAAAAGAGGGCCACATGAGAGGAAAGGGGGTGCCATAGGGAAAAGGGGGGCGGCATAGAGGAAAGAGGGGTGCAGGAGAGGAAAGAGGGGTACAAGAGAGGAAAGAAGGGCGCAGGGGAGGAAAGAGGGTTAGCAGGGTGGAAAGAAGGGCACATGGGAGGAAAGAGGGGCGCATGGGAAGAATGAAGGATATAATGAAGGAGTGTGGGGCATCAGTGGAGGAAAAAGGTGCAGAGAAAAAGAGAGGGTCACTTGGGCAATAGAACAGTTGAGGACACTACTTTGCACTAGATTTCTAAATGTTCTTTTACTTGCTCATTAATTCCTTCTAATTTCTCCGCTTAATAGTTTTAATAGCCTGATAATCAATCACTTGCTTTTTTTTTTTGCCTGGTTTCGTTCTGTTTCCCATTTATTCATCCAGGATATGACTGTCATTTCTAATTTAGATTTAGTGAACTGCTTTGCATTAGTACGTGACGCACTGTATAGGGTTTTTTGTAAGATATTTTAATCAACTTTTACACATTTTTTTAAAAATTTGTAGAGAAAATGACACAATAATTCCTCATAGGCTCTTCTAATCAACTCTTTAAGGAGTAATTCATTAAAAAAAAAACTATTTTGTGCAGAAAACAAAAATTAGTTCATGGCCGAGAATCTGTTATGTACTGATTGATTTTTATTTATTTATTTTTTTTACAAAAAGTTATTTCTCTCCATGAATTCCAAACTGATATTCGAGCCTCCCAAAGGGGTCTACAGTCATATTTAAAGTATTGATGGTTTAGAACCTTGACCTCTAGTTTTGGGAATAGGAAAAGAGCTAATATGTCTATGACACCTACTGACAGCCCTCAAGAGTCCAAATGCGATGAAACAAATAGTACATACATTTGGGGGGGTGGGAATAGAATATAGAACTTTTTTCAGAAGGTTTGTTTGTCCGCCGTATCACGTAAGATTTTGGAGCTCTTAAGTGAAATATATTTAGGAATAATTTATTGGATCTGGTCACGTTAATCTCTCTTGTACTATAATCTCCAAATTGTACCTCCACTAAATTCATTCCTTTACTCTGAAAATATTTGTTCTCCAAGACACTTCATACGCGGCCAACACTTCATAAACATACATAATCCGTGAAGTTGCCTTCCAATCCTTTATAATTATTATGGCTCATTTCATTGAGTTTAAACAATCCCTTTTCCAGATGTAGAACTGGCCTGGAAGACCCTCCTGCTGTCTCGTCATTCTTGTGGTTTTGCAGGAATAGGGTGAATTTTCCCTGTTTGCATTAAAAGGAATATCTTTTTTTTTTCTTTAGTTTTCTACGTTATTCCCTTTGCTTCTCTGTTGATTTTTTGGTCTCACTTCGCTCAAAGACCTTGCAAAAAAAACACAAAACTACTAATCTAAACATTTCCATTAACGGCTCTTTATTTTTTGTTAGGTCCATCAGTACTACAGCTGTCTACCTGATGACAAAGTCCCATATGTCAATAGCCCGGGTGAAAAATCCAGGATAAAGCAGCTCCTGCACCAGCTGCCACCGCATGACAACGAAGTGAGTTCTTAAGGAGAATTTAAAATATGTATCTCGTGCGCTGTGGAGTATTCCGGTTACTTTGTTGCCTTCTTGCTTGTGTTCTTCAACTTCCCACGCAAGCAGGAGGTCAAACTTTATGGCGGAACAGCAGCTCATTCCTCCGGCATAATAAATACTCTGTGTCGGTGGCAGGTCATCTCCGATCAGAGAATCCAGGACATTATCTCTTAAAATGCATTTATCTGAACAAGAATGGCTTTCAGGTGTTGTGAAGTGTGGGGGCGAAACGTACAGGACGCAAAAATTCAATCAAACCTTAGAAACTGAGAGCAGAAATCCCATGTTTTAGATACCAACTCAACTCCCCGCTCCCGACAGTAGCTCAACTCACCGCTGTACAGCGCTGCGGAATACGGTGATGCTATATAAATCAATAATTAAAAATAATAATTGGCTTATGAGCCCATGGGAGCTGCTTGTCAATCACTAGAGTTTTGTGCTTCCCCATTGGAATGACCAATAACTGGACGATGGATGGACGAGCCCATACATTAGGTAAAGAGTGCTTGGCTCGCAAGCTTACGATCTAAAAGCTTAAATAAGAATTCTCCAAGCTGTACCACATATAGCACCCGCAACTGTTGCCCGCGAGTGTAACATAAGTAACATAGTTGTTTTGTTTTTTTTTGTAACAAATACAAAACTCACACGGTAGTAAATAAACTCTTTGGAGTTTTTTTCTTTTCATTGTACGCGTAGAATTTTGAGGTCAAATGTCCTCCTATAAATAGATCTCCAACAGAGCGGACGTATATGTCGAGTAGTTAAATGCAAAAAAAAAAAAAAAAAATCAGCAAGAAAAATAACTTTAAATTTGTAAACCTTAAAATAAGTTACACGCGTGACGTCGGAACATTCGCGCCGGCTCTTCTCATTGGCCGGAGAACTCGCTTCTGCGCTTATTGAGTCTTGCACGTCTTTGTAGCTGTCAACACAAACCTCGTGTGTCACATCCCATGCTGACATTCTAGTTTTCGCCGTAACCTAGACCTCTCGGTGCTTCTAGTTGTGAATATTTTAGTAACAGAATCGCCGGGAGGGCAGATCGTGGGTTTTTTTTTTTTTTTTTCCGTTGACTAAATTCCACGGCCGCTAATAAATTCCCCAGCGTGGACACAAATAAATTCCATAGTCTTACTTGGCAAATAGAAAAAATAAAAAATAAAAAGACTCGGAACAGTATATTTTTGGACGAGCTAACTGAAAACCTTTTTTTTTTACCACCCAAAAACAATGTAAATAATTGATGGAGCTTCCTGTAAAATTTGGGCTGACATAAAAAAAGAAAGAAAGAAGAATCGAAAAGTAACATCTCCAGCCGCGCTTCCAAATGGAATTTTTTTTCTTGCAGTGGATTCTTTTCTGAGACGAGATACAAATCAATTTATTCATGCCATACGCTTAGAACGCCAGCGTTAGAATTTTATTATTATACGTACCATTCCAGTTCAATCGATTAGAAATTGCATCGGGAATGAGAAGCATCTTTCTTTTGTGAATTTTAAAATGAATAAATAAACTAAAATATTTTCCAGAACCGCAGGAGCGAGAGAGCGAGCGTCGATTTATTTCAGAGTAATAAGTAAATTGTTTCAATAACGAAACTGTTTAGATTTTATCATCAAGACAAACCTCTTTAATTACAATAACCCTATTTATTCTGACATTAAAAGGTAATATTAATGATTAAAAAAAACAAATGGGTATTTTGCAGAACTGACCTAAAATATAAATTGCTACTTCTGGCGTGACTTCAGATGTTCTAATAATTAATAACTGATTCCAGCCAGGAGTTTCTTAGACTTTGAGTTGCGTTGTGTTCTGGTCCAGCCAGATAAATGTAGGCTATTTGGTATTCACTTCATCTTCTTCTCTTAAATTGATCCTTGGAAGGGTTCCTTTGGATCGTAGATCTTGCCATCGTTTGGTGTCCCAAGTCTACGGTAAGAGGCAGAGTTCATTGTGTAACAGTTTATGATACATTGTAACTACGGACCTCGGGTCTGCAGGTCTCAACCTCCATCGTCAACGTGAAGTATCCACCTCTTTGTGGATAGCTGAAGAGTTGACTATGAGGTCTGTAGGTAGCTTTATGAGGCACCGTAGTAGGCTTCGTGGTAATGGTGGCCTCTGTTGTGAGGTTTGTGGTAAATGGCAGCGTTCCGCGATGAGCTGCCGAATTCAGCGGGGATCTTCATGAACCATTTAAAGCTCAACTCCTTCTGACTTAAGCCGAGTCTTGGCAGAACCGAGCGCAGTCAACAGCTCACTAAATAATACATTTGCCAAGCGTCTACTGCCAAGACGAGTTACCGTATGTTTGGGCAGAACCCGGTAGCTTAAACTTGGGCTTATGGAACAGACCCAGTTGTAAAACTGCCTTCTGGAATATTCAATCGCAAGTCATATACAGACCTTTCCAAAGCACAAATGTGCCGCACACCCTACTCTGTATATTTTACTCAAGCCGATATGCTGACGCGCGCTAACCTTATACTTTTAGTTATTTTAGGTACGGTACAAATGACAAAGTATTGTATAAAAAAAATAAAACCCTGATTAGCTGGTTTACTTTAATATCACAGGCCAATTCATCAAATGGACTTTTAATAATCCTAGCGTTCTCGCTCTACAATTAAGCTGTCAGATTCAAAAGGTGCAGTAATTGGCCCAAAGCTACCCGTTTATTTTCATTCATGGCGGAAGGAGCGCATTAGCCTCAACTGCATGCAAACGACGATCAGGAAAGACCACTTAAAGTAATCCTGGAGTAATTACGCGTTAAGGAACTATGTTTTTCTTGCGCTCCAACTGTTTCACTCTATCAGTTCTGCATGGGTAAAAAAAACAGATGATAAAATAAAGTGTAAATGTGGGATACGGACATCCGATCTTTCAATGAATGTTAATTTGCCGGAGATGACCACTCATGTTATCCGGCGTAAAACAAAAATATGCTTTAAATCATTCCTTCAGACCTGTAGTTGGACAGCATCGCTATTTATCATATACCATTGATGTGTCACATTTTAAGATGTTACTTTCTGGCGGTAAAAGGGTTGAAGGACCTTTATATGATATCAATTGAAGGTCCAATTAAAATAATAATTGGAATAATGATGTCTCTGTGAACTATGGATATTGAGTGTTCATCGTTTTGGTGCATCTCATGATGGTGGACAACTTGACCCTACTTACCACGCTGTACATTGAAACCACCAATTCATCAATGATGAGCCCAGACATTCTAGAGTCAAAAAAAATTCTCTTGGACGCAATACTCAAGCTTGGCTGGTGCTTCATCAAGTGCAAGACTTTATTTATTATTTAAAAAAAAAAAAGGGGATTGAAATTGAAGTTCGATACACTAAATGTTTAGCTTTTTTTTATTGAACCTGAGCTTTCTTTTGTTTAGGTTCGGTACTGCAATTCATTAGACGAAGAAGAAAAAAGAGAGTTAAAGCTCTTCAGCAACCAAAGAAAACGGGAGAATTTGGGAAGAGGAAACGTCAGACCTTTTCCAGTGACAATGACGGGGGCCATTTGCGAACAGGTAACTTTAGAACATCGAACGATCTGATTTTTATAGCCGAAACGAAAGCCAGTCTTGGATGGTGGTTTAATCTGGAAATAAGTGACTATTTCATTGGCACATCCAGGATAAGATATTAAGCTCTTAAACCACCACCGTCTAGACATGGCCGTGAAAAGGAAGAAGTGCTTAAATCTGCATTATTTGTCAGTTAAGTGGCCGGCAATATCTTTTTTTTTTTTTTTGTCATTTTTAAGAGCAGAACTTAAAAACACTGCGTTCTCCCAACTCCACGCCAAATCTTTATTTCATAACACAATCACAATTTCCTCTCCGTATTGCATGGCAAGCAAATTCACAATGGCTGCTTGCGGTTAATAAATTGAAATGAATAAAACTCCCGAAATGAATCATGGTTTGTCATAGCCCAAAAAGCATAGGGCATCTTGGTCCATTTTTACATGGGTTTTATTTTGGTTCCTCAGATGAAGACGAGATTCATTTTTACCGAACGCTTTACATTTTCCTTTTGAATCTTGTTGAGTTCAGCGAAATATAAAAGGGTAACAGCTGTCAGATTTTGTCCGATAGTGTCCATATTTGTTGAGTTGCAAAAGCAAAATAAGAGTCTTGGTTGTCTGGACCTTCTGACCATTGATGTCAAGTCGTTGGTGAGTTGCTGAGTTCAGGAGAACCTGGTAGGACTTCCACCACAACCCAAAGGAGAAGTCACTGGAGCATCTACTTGTTAGATCACGTTAATGTTTTGCCATGAGCTATCAAACCTGGGTCGTACTCAAGTTATCTATCCGGTACGAGCCAAGGTGGAAAAATAGAACTTTTTGGATATTCCCAAAGATAGTTGTCATTGTAGCAAAAAAATTGATATTGTGTGCATGGCGTTCAAATATCTAGGTAACATTTTCTTTTTGTTTTTAATGAAATAACAGTGTGGCGGTCAGATCAACGGAGGGGACATCGCTGTCTTTGCGTCCCGGGCAGGGCATGGCATCTGCTGGCATCCTCAGTGTTTTGTGTGCTCCATTTGCAACGAGCTCCTCGTCGACCTTATTTATTTCTACCAAGATGGAAAGATTTACTGTGGCAGGCACCACGCTGAGTGCCTGAAACCTCGATGCGCAGCGTGTGACGAGGTAAGAGCCGATTAGCCTAATGGCGGTGAATCTACAGCCCTGTTGTGGAAAGGATTGAAACTGTCAGCTCCTCTGGGGGGGGTCTTTAAAGCGACGAACAGATAGAGCCAGTGGGAACCTCACCTGCTTAAATGTGGATTGAACCTCTTGTAGGTCAACTTTGACATCTCTTAGACGCAGATTCTGTGTTCTAGCTACGATTTTCTTTATCAACAATTTTATCTACATTGGTTATTAACATCTCGATAGGCCACCTATACGGAACCTATAGCTACGGAGGGTGTACTAGGGAAGACTCCTGATTTGGAGGGGGTTCTTTAGTTTGCCTAAATGTAGCCAGCCAACAACAGATGGAATCCATACCACGTTCTTTCTCATTGGCTGCCCAGTGTTCTATTCGGTAACACTGACGGGGATACAAACGCTATAGCGTGATCTTTTATCTATTAATTGTTACCTGGAATGGTATTGGTAAACTAAGGAGTCTACCCCAGCCAGAAGCCAATGAGACCCAACCAGAAGCGTTGCGGCCATATTTCTAAGGTTTATCCACCCGCCAATATTAATTGGTGGATCGGTAGTTGAGATGCTGCCGTGTTGCGTGGATTCCCAGAGTTCGCAGTTTACATACGTGTTCTGGAACATATCGGTGTCGATACGCGCCCTGTTGATGTGGTGCGACGCGACGGACGTCTCATCACACCTTTTTTTTATAACGAGACGGAAGGAACCGTAGTGCAAAGAATCCCACATCACGGGAAAGCGAGATTACGCCGAGCCTCGGGGAGATGTGTCATATTGAATGTGTTTTTTTTCTGCAGTTTAATCTTAAAACTCCGGGGGCGAGGGTGTAATGTATTTTCCACGCGCAGGGACCTAGAAAACGTTTTCTTTCATGGAAGTCGTAATATCATTTGCCAGGTTATTAGGAAAATAGAATGACACCATCTTTTTTACTGAGTACGAGCGGAACGTGAACATTTTACTAAAGCCTAACTATAAAATAAACATTTTCGAATTTAATGTTAATAGGTGGGAATAATCACAACTTTTTAAAAAACGAAGATTTCTTTAAAATTGAGATAATTTAAAAATATATATATATAAATTATAATATAAAACCAATATATAATATATTCATGACTTATTTTATAATGAGAATTCGTAGTCCGCAGCACTAGGGAGTAAGCAACATTGGTTTCCTTGGTGACTGCTTCCCATTTAGAACCTTCTGTACATATGGTCCATATTGTTGATCTATTTGGATACATGAAAAGATTTGTACTAAAACCCCCTTTTTCTGCCGTAAGATTATATTTGCAGACGAGTGCACGGAGGCGGAGGGCAGGCATTGGCACATGAAGCATTTCTGCTGTTTTGAATGTGAAACCGTCCTCGGCGGTCAGCGCTACATTATGAAGGAAGGGCGGCCATACTGCTGTAACTGCTTTGAATCGTTGTATGCCGAGTATTGCGACACGTGTGCCCAACATATAGGTAAGCGTTGCTTCTTTATTAACTCAGCACGTCGTTTTCAGAGCTTCATGGAAAATGGACCTTGGGATCTGGCGTAGATCCTCCTTGGTCCTCCTAAAAACAAGAGATGGGGATAATGTCCCAACTCAACACGAAAAGAAGGAACCTATAACTAGCCTTCCATCCTTCTTATCTGGTGCATGTTCTCCAAGCTTGGGGCCGGGTGTTTTGAGTCAGGAGCCCGCAAGTAAAGGTGCTAAATGCATCTGTTCTAGAACACGTTCTAGACATAGGCCATCATGTGACCGCTAGGCTCGGAGTGGCCATCTCGCCCACACCAGGCAAACGCCACGCTGGACAGCCACAGGACTATCTCGCCATCGCCAGCTGACCACAAGGATCTTTCTTGTCTCCGTAGAAATTTAGCAACATTTTGCTTACAGTTTAGATATTAGATTATAAACTCATATCTCCCAATTTATACCCCTTCTGAATGGGGACGTCGGGGGGGGGGGGGGTACAATGTCACTCAAACTGGCAGCATACAATTCCTCACCCAGACACCAGAGAATAAAATCGGGGCCCCCAGGATTCTGGTTCCGAATCCTGCTGTCCCGCTGAGCTCTACCTCTGTCTGCGCTCGGTGGGACAGCAGGATAGAATGGCAAAATCGGGACTGGTCTGCGCAAAGCGGGACAGTTGGGAGGCATGTTAATTAAATATTTCCATTAATGTACAGTATCTTTAAGTTGCATTTGAAATCCAACTTTCCGCAAGCTCTACTATAAGCAGAAACTCGTGAATTGCTGCGAAAGGGTATTTTTTTTTATAAATAACCCAAAATTGTCCCAGAAGCCAAAAATTGAACTGGAAGTTTGCCCCAGTCGGAGACAACGCAGATCCTTCGAATTTCCAGCCAATAAAGGAGAATCACAGCCAATATCGCCACGGCTGTTATTTTAACTCCGTAGAAACCGGCAGAGCGTCCGACGACACAATAGAACCCTTCGAAAACAAAGGAGGTGGTAAAAGCGGAATAAACGAGATTTATAAGAGTCGGCTCTTTTTAAATCATTAATACTGACTGCTCCGCAGTTACCTCGTTGCCAGGGGAAAGTATTATGTCGTACTGAATACATTATCGTTCCGGATAACTCTCCGCAGCTCGGAGGTTCTATAAATAAATTGTGATGTGCTGGTTGCCAAGGCAACATTGCATCTTAAACAGATATAAAATAGTATAAATCTGTGGGGGGTGCAGCGATGAGGTCCATAATCTTTGGCCTGATTCATTCTTTATTGCGGTTTTATAATATATAGTATTGCCCCCGGTTCCTTTTCTTTCAGGGGCCTCAGTGCATCATTTTGGATGAGATAAGATTGTAGAAGGGTGGTGGATACATGGAACAGCCTCCAAGCAGAGGTGGTAGAGGGTATTACAGTGAGGGGATTTAGACATGCATGGGATAGACATACGGCTCCTGAATCTAAGACGAGACCAACGACTGATTAAGGTTTGAGTCTTTAAAGCAGGAGAAACGGGCGACTAGACGGGGGCCGAACGGGGCTAAATCATGTAGGTGACCTGAAAGTGGAACTTTTTTGAGGGACCATCAACGAATCTTATGGAAAGAAGGTAGTACGAGTGTTGGAGAGCCACAGAAGAAAAGTTGAAAGTTTGGAGTTTCCAGAAGGCAAATAGAAGATCTGATTTGTGACCCCGAAATACACCGAGGATAAAAGAGATCTCCGTGTTTGAAGTTTTCTTTCATATAAACTGAGCTTAAATTGAACAAAAAAATATCTAAACTGGGCGATCGGGACCATATCCGTGATTTATCAACATTATGACTGTGATGCGTTCTTTTACAGTAACAATGTAACCATGATCATAACAAACATTCGACACCAGGAAGCGGGGGATACACCGGTAATCACGGACCCTTTGGTCTTGTATACTTCTGTTGTCCTTGGAAGGAGGTTGAGAGAGTACGATGTGTGTATATATATATATATATATATATATATATATATATATATATATATAATATATATAAGTATATATATATATATATATATATATATACAGGACAAATAGAAATCGGGCGGCCCACCCAGCCAGCGTTTCCCGTACTTACCGAGAGTATAAACTCTCTTTGATCCGGTGTCCCTCCCCGTAAACAATAACTCCTCGCCATTCTCACCTCCGGGCCGTTCTCGCGGCGCGGTCTGTTGTTGACTTTTCCTTTGAAAAGAGACGCTCTGCCATATGTGTTTCTGGAAGTCTCATTTACATCCCAACTTTGCTTGGATTTATTGGCGGGGTAAAGAATTTGAACTTGTGTCTCCGCACATATGGCCAGCCGAGGAATGAGCCAACTTTAACAACCCATAATAAAAATCGGAGGGATCGGTCGCCCATCTCGGGTTGGGGTTTTTTTGTGGGTTACAAATACTCTTTGTTACAAATACTCTGGATATTACTTTTTGTGTTGTGGTTTTAAATGTGATTTTAAGCTTCTCTTGCATGACCTCTCCTTCTCCCTCTCGCAGGTATTGACCAAGGTCAGATGACATACGATGGCCAGCACTGGCACGCAACCGAGAACTGTTTTTGCTGCGCTCATTGTAAGAAGTCTCTGCTGGGACGTCCCTTTTTACCCAAGCAGGGGCAGATATTCTGTTCCAGAGCGTGTAGCTCAGGCGACGATCCAAACGGGTCGGACTCTTCTGATTCCGCTTTTCAGAACGCGAGGGCGAAGGAATCTAGACGTAGCGCCAAAATCGGCAAGAACAAGGCCAAGTTGGAAGAGGGCAACATGAAACAGTGCGGCCAGCTACACGCGGCCGCCAATCGGCATTCCACCGACGTGGATCCCCTGTCCTTGCAGATGGATTTACTAAGCGTCTCGAGTCAGAACCCAAGCCTGAACAGGGATCAGTTATGGAGGAGCAGAGATGAGCTCTACCATTACGGTAATAAGATCGAAAGAAGCCAGTCGCAAAGCCCTTTGCAACTACTCAGCCAGTGCAACATTAGGACTTCTTACAACAGCCCACAAGGAGCCGGCGCCCAGCCTGATATGTGGGCAAAACATTTCAACAACCAGAAAAGAAGTCTGTCGATGATGGGACAGAGCGAGAGCTTCTCCCAGGACGGCAGAGACGATTATTACCAAGGGCGGCTCAGGCAACAGGAAAGCTTTAGCGACGCGTCCAACCACAGCTTCAACGAGGCCAGGTCAAGCCTCCGGGTTCCAAAATTCGAAGACGCGAAGGGAATGAACTCCCAGCAATGTCGAAGCAGGCATCCCATCAACGCACTTAAATTCCCCGAAGGATTAACCCCAACGGAACAAACACCTAGGGGCTCGATGGAATCTCTGGCTCTCTCTAACGTCACAGGTAACGCTCAATAACTTGCAAATGTTCTTATCAAACTTTATGTGCTTCATAATTGTACTAATTTTGCTCAGGGAAGGGATTGTCCGTCACTTTTCTCCTTTCTGTATTTAAATATATATAACAATGACCAAGTCGGACGACATCCTGGAGCTCTTTAAGTTCTCTTCTAGAATAAAATAGCAATTGCTTGCAATAGAATCTCTCCCATAGATACAATTATTCTTAACCCGTAAAAAAAAAACCAAGAAAAGCCATTAGGAACATACTTTATTTTCAACTGGAATGAACTTCTGTCCTAATTTGACTCCATTGCAAATCTTCTACTTTAGAAGATAATGAAAGTGGAGGAATGGTCCCGTGTAGCATCTGTGCATCTGTTACACTCAGGCAGACAAAAGGTTTAAGGTCGCTTTTTGAAAAGACGTGCCAAGTATGTTTCAATTCCTGTGGATATTTACTTTCCTTTTATTTTGCTTTGCAATCAAGTTTTGTTTGGAGAGCGGAATGCAGATCGGTCGGTTATGGAAAAATAAACCCATCGCGTCCGACTTTCTCGGGCAGGAGAACGGTTCTACGAGGACACCCAAGAATATAATTTAAACCCGGTTCTTGGAGTCGCATAGACTTAGTACTACAATGTATCCGCTAATTAGAAACATTAGAGCGTTAGAGTATCGTCCCTGCGAGAGTCAAGAATTAACCTCAAAGAAACTCAACATTTAAATAATGATATGACCCGGCCATATAGTTCATTGTCGTAGTGATACTGAAAAAAGTATGTTTACGCAAAAACCTTTCTGCATTGCTTTATTGTCTTGGAAAATGAGAATTATTCCTTATTGACGCCAAGATAGAAATTGGTTTGGTCCGTGGAATAACCAATGGAATTCCACGAACTAATCTGAAATATTGTATCCTTATTAACAAAGGACCCTGACCGCCCACAAACACATCTGTTGGACAGAATAGAACAACCTTTCTTTCTGGATCTTAATGGTGATAATTGGCCTTATTTGCATGCGCCTACCCAGAATCCCTTGTGGTTGTGGCAGCACCATGAGATTTCTGAGGGAAAAACAAGCCTTATGGCTTGTCTGGTGTCTACTACCCCCTGGGTCTTAATGTAAAGATTTATTTGTAGCGAAGGTGACGCCACCTTTCTTGGGGTGGCTTCCTCTTCCTTGGGTTATTCTAGCTTCACTCAATCCGATCCCAGAGAGCCGTCTTAACCTTAAATATATTTCTATAAATGTATCATATGAAACATAAACTGAGCATAATGGGCGACACACAGGTATGTTCAATGGTTGAAGACAATATCTTGAGGTCCATCACACATTCCAGGGCATTCCATTTGTTTTTTCATTGAAAGGTTTTTTTTTCTTACATTTCTTAGAAGAAGGCTTTGTGTTTTAGTTTCAGTTAATCATATAATATTTCAAAAATATTTTTTAAAAAAGCAGCTTAGTAAATATGTCACCTTGAAGAAAGTCCTTGAAAGGTTTCTGCATTATTCCTTCACCCATCTGTAACCTGGCAGGGCTAGGTTTTTGCCCCCCAAAGAAGTCTTCATTCACGGCATATATAGCATCAGAGGTTACATATGTGTAGTCTTACCTGTAGTATAATTGTAGCGGCATAAGCAGGGGGCATGTTTGGCCCACCTTGGCTGTTCTTGGGCAATAAGCTTAACTTATAAGGTTTTAATTGCCAGATGACATCATTGTTTTATTATGGTCGGACTTTCCAAGCTATGGTGTAGGCGCAGTGCCTCTCTCACTGAAACACTGGAGAACTTGGCAACAGCATTTAATGGTCTATCGATAGCATTTATTAGATTTTATTAACGTTACACAATTAAAAAAAAAACATACAAGAACATACAAGTACAGATGAAAAATCACTATTTTTTTTATTCCAACAAAGCCCTAATAACCTTCAGCAGAACAATATTTTTGTGTTGGATACGGCCCCATAAGCAACACAACATTTTCCTCGACGTCGTTGAGCTCCTATAATGTACTTTTTATTAATTTGCTAGGATTTAGTTTTGATTTTCCAAAAACTCAAACCGAGAGAAGCAGGAATCGTTCCGATGACACGCTTCATAGATTGGAAACATACACGTTTTTTTTTCATTTCGTCTTGATGAACCGCGCGTTCCCGCTTGGAGGCCACTTTTTAAATGAATTCCAACCCTTTCACCTAATAAATAATAGTTGGAACAACAATGAGTTGTTCGTGTAACCAGCAGGAAAATTGGACCTCACAGAATGTTCATTTTTTTCTCTAAGCGTTTAAAAGTTCAAAGTGGAGCTCGGAGCTTCCCAACTATTTCTACTGACGTTTCCGAGTGCGTACGATCCTCAAAAGGCATCCCTGCAAAACCCATACCAACTAATAACCCTTAATGGGTTAACCCTTAACCATCCAACATTTCTGCCAAAGATGGATACTTTGTTACCGGCTTTACCTGAAACATTCCATTAGAGGTGAATTATCTCTAAAAGATAATCACAATAAGTTATCGGCGCAGTGTTTTGCCATTGTTATCGAGGTCCGTTATTGGGCGCCTTGGTGTGGTGGAATTCTAGGGTGTAGATACGGAAGAGGAGAAAAAAGGGACAAAGAGATTTGGAACTCAGATGGAGAATTGGTAATTTGGAGTTCAGCCCCCGAGGAACATACTCACTCATTTCAGAGATCTAGAAATCTTCATTAAATCCAACAAGTGACATTGTGAGTGAATGACCGATGTTTTTAGAATCATCCTGAAGACCTCACTGGCGTCTGATACACTTGAGTAAAAAAAAAACATAGTATAAAATTTATTAAAATGCTGATTGGAGGATAAATACATTTTTGTGACATAAGTAAAAGTGTTTTGGGGTACTTATGGGACATCTGTGATGAAAAATAATGCAGCTCATGATGGGGGATATCAGGAGGTTCTCGCGACTTGAGAGATTTTTTCAGAGCCGTGTCTGTGAGGCTTTAGAACAAGGAGCTGAACTGCATCAGGAATGACTTTTCTCTGTTTTGGATTGAAATCAGATGATTCCTGATGCTCCGATGCGCCGCAAGAACATTTTTGGCTTAAAACCAACTGAAAGAATTTTTATTGTGGAAGGAAAATAAGTCTCAGCGCCCTGGATCCTTATATCAGTCTTTGTAAGCTCTGCATCCGTACTGTACGGCTGCTTTCTTGTTAAGGTTGAATCCCTTCTCTCCTGTCTTTGTGTCCTTCTTAGTTATTAGTAAATAAAATGAGTTCCGCAAATAGTTAGCTATAAGTCATTAAGATGCCTAAGAAGTCTTAGTAGAGCCCTGGCCGCCATCTTGTATTCGGTTATGCCTCTCAAAAAATGTCCCTCTTTGGCCATTGGAAATGTTGGAGTGTGTGTTTTTGTTTTTGTGTTATGCTGCTAAAAATGGAATCCGTGTCACCATCTCAAAGTAGACTGGTGAGGGGGCCCAAGGAACTGCTCAATGGTTGGAAAATGTACCCAGGGGAGATATGGCCGAACAGGGATGCCAAAAGTTACTTATTTCATGTTACTGAGAGGGTGATAGACAAGTAGAACAGCCTCCCAGCAGAAGTGGTAGAGGGTAATACAGTGAGGGGGTTAAACATGCATGGGATAGACATACGGCTCCTGAATCTAAGACGAGACCAACGACTGATTAAGGTTTGAGTCTTCACAGCAGGTAAATTGGGAAGACTAGACGGGGGCCGAATGGGTCCATGTTTCCATGTTCTGGATAAAAAAAATTATACAGCATCGCTTCAGCTTGTAAAGTAGCTAAAATGAAGTAATTGTTGGCTTGTCGATATTATTTGGGGGATATGCATCTTTGACCGGCCCTTCATAAATCCCTGCCAAGGAAGAATATGTTGCGGGGCTCTGACTGCAGAAGTTAAAAGGGACGATGATTAGTCAAAGCCATGAGACTTCGTTTGAAGAACTGGGTTGTTGATTAGTATTAGTTTAGTCTCTGCAAACGGGTAGAACAAACTGATTATGGGGAAAAACAAAAGAAAAAGGCTACTCCCCACATTCCGCCCATGATGACTACAGGGGGCAATTCCACTGAGCCTAGGACAAGTGTTTGTCCAGGGCTATGTTTGTAGTTTACAGTTGTTACAAAGTAGCAAAGCACATTTTATTTGCGATGTGAATCTAAATCATATCTGAGCAGGGAAGTTGTATTTCCTTCATTGTTGGGGATCAGGCATTTTCCATTCATAGGTTTAATCGTCAACCATGAAAATAGAAAAATTGGAACCAGCTTTAAGATCAGAAACATCTGTTTCTTTCTTCCATTTGTGATTTGGCTGTATTACAGAATATCATTAAACAAATCCTTCTGTCTGATGGCCCCCTGTAATAGACGTTTCCCTGGGGTCGAAGTCGATTCGGGGTTAACTCAGCTGGCCAGGGTCGGCGTCAGTCAACCTCCCTTGCGTGCTAACACTTACAAAGCAACCTGCAAATTCATTAATTCTTGTGAATACACGCAACCTTAACATGTGTAAGTTGCAGATGAGAGCTAGGCATTTGAATAGGAACTCACATGTTCTCGCCTGCAACTTGCAAAATATTTTTTTTACTCAAACCATTCTTGTCTATGCAAAAATAACTTTAACGTAGTGGGGACTATGTGTGATGAGATAATTCACCTTTGGAGAGGGACAGAACCCAATTATACCTCATATTTCATTTACATTAAGAGTCTTTAAAGATAAAATAAAATAAACATAGCACAGAGGTCATCCAACATCTCCTCTAATGCCCCACATTATGTGTCAGTTGAAGCAAGGGAGGTTCGGAAAAAAAAACACCTGTTCCCCTGTGCCTTGGAGAAGAATGGAGCTCTTAATTTAAAGGGCTTCAAAAATTTACCAGCACCCGTTGTTAGCCCTGCAGACATGTCATGCAAGATGCCAAGTCCAGAGTACACTGTCAACATAGCTCTGCACTTACACCGTGTTACCCATAATGGGGGATGTCAGTGTATGTGAGGATTGGCTGTTATGGTTTCACGGTGTAAGAATTCGGGCTCCTGGTTGATCCATTCTGTCTGCACCGTGATAACGAGGACAGGGACACATGATAGAAATATTTAGAAAAGCAAAGTGTCGGCTTTCGACGTGATGACACAATGGCGGGTGTTGCATTAATGGCTTCTAATTAAAGGAACTCTGTGGTTTCTGCTCTTGGAGCATTAGGTATCGTTGACCTTCGCTCAGGGAAGTTCATCAGATACAAATTCCTCCTCCCCTCTTGGGATTATTCACTAAACAATGAGTTTTGGGTGAGATTAAAGCTTTAATTGCATTGTGTAGGCTCCAGGTGTCACTCATCGGGGTTGGCCACTCATAATGCAGATATGTTCAGGATTATTTTATTTAAGTAAATTTAAATTCAGCGAACTCTGTAGCGTTAATTACTTCCTCAGTCCCGAACTCCATTCTCTTCTTTTCACTCCTCCTTCTAAGGCCGCTATATTCCCTTCAGCAATCAAGTGCTTTAATTGGTTATATTTTAAACAGCGGCTTAATTTGAAATATTGAGCGATCTATTTTTGGGGGGTTATTGAATGCGATTTTATAAGAATCATAGGATATGAATTTACTTCTGTTCTGTTTTTCTTTCTTCTCAAGGTGTTTCTGCGGATGGAGGCCCCAAACGCCAAGAGCATTTGTCTCGGTTTTCGATGCCAGATTTGAGCAAAGATTCCGGGATGAACGTGTCGGAAAAACTCAGCACCATGGGGACGTTAAACTCTTCCTCTCAGTTCCGAAGCGTTGAGTCGGTCCGAAGTTTAGTCTCCGCACAACAGTATCAAGACATGGCCCAAAATCTCAGTCTTACCAACCCGGGCAAGTATAGGGATCTTCCACCCCATGCGAGACTGCATCACGGATACACGTTCGATGCGGGTATGTCCATGAGCGAAATGCCTGGTCAGCCGAACGTTAAAATGACGCCAATGAGCGAGCGGACCAGGAGACGAAACCAGACTCGTGATAATGAGCAGCAGTACCGTCACCATCGTCAAAGGAGGTCAAGGCGCTCTCGTTCTGATAACGCCCTTCATCTGGCCACCGACCAGTGCAGTAAACTTAAAGAGAAACCATTGGTGAGGACCAGGGAGGACTACGAGCGATTCATGCAACAAAGAGGTGGAAGAGATCCAATGGATCAAGCCGTCAGACGGGAGATGTACAACCGGTATCAGAGAACCGCGTCGGACCTTGCTTTACAAAACCACCTTTGTGAAAGATGGGGTCCTCAGATGAATGAGTACGACTGGTGCTCCACGTGTTCCTCTTCTTCCGAATCGGACAACGAAGGCTACTTCTTAGGAGAACCAATCCCGCAACCCACCCGGCTCCGATACGTGACCAGCGAGGACCTTATACATCAGTACGGCCAGTGTTCAGGCGGCATACCCAAGTCTTCCACCTTGGGCGGCCGGGGCCAACTACACAGCAGGAAACGCCGAAAAAGCAAAAACTGTATTATTTCATAGTGGGGCCGTCAAAAACGCGGCAATCTCCACGGGCGGGAAATCCAAATGAATAACCCACGGACTTGCACTGCTCTCTATTTTATAGCGGAAAGAGTATTAAAGTAACGCATACATCAAGCCCAAACAAGAGTTCACGATCTGATGGTAATTAGGTGAGATATCGGTTGATATAGTGAATATTGTATTTTAATAATTATTTTTTTTTTTGCACATTTCACTTTAAAAACCTCAGTAGTTCAGTGCGCCAAAAAATAAATTAAAAAAAAAATACTGCCATGCTTCTGTCTCAATGAGAATATACTGTATGCCGTACCCCGATATATATGCTGCTCACGTACCCCGTTTTACGCTCCTATTCTTTTTTTTTATTATTATTATTATTTCACGCTCATGTTCCCCTGTATTTTAAGTTATTTATGCTCTCGTTGTAAATTGAATGTAAATGAAAGTTCCGATAAACTATTTTTGTATTTTGTAATATCGAAATGAGTTTCTATGTCCTAGGAATCTTAGCGGTAATTGGACCTGCATGCCTGGCTCAAGTGTCTGGTTGGTTTGAATTGCGAACTGGTTTTTTTTGTTTTTTTTGTTTTTTTTTCCTGTAAATTTTGTAATTTATACACTAGGGTTTGTGGCTAGTTTTTATTTTTATTGGTTAAGCAATATGACAAACAAACAAAAAACAACCTATGAAATAACAGTATTTTCTAGACCATCCAGAGAAGCCGTCGCTTGGCAGGTGTGATTTATGGAGTCTAGCACCTTATAGAATAATTATATATATATATATATATAATATATATAAAATAAATGTGTTCGTACTCCTGTATAAAGGTCATTATCGGCAACATAAGCCGTCGAGAACCCATGACATTTAAAAAAAAAACGAATTTACCAAAGTACATTTATTCAGCCGTAGTTTACTGAAAGTTTGACGTTTTAACTCAGGACTGTCCGGATGGAGGCCTGTTCTCGAGCAGGAATCCACAGGATATACCGCTTTTTCCCCCAAAATGCCCTTTTAAATTAAATATTCTTTTAATGAAGGCACTAAAATATACAAACAAAATTATTTTTTTAGCTCTCTTATTCTGTAGCTCCTTATGGAACAGGGACCAGACGTTCTAGATCCCGCAGATCCGATTATCATGATAAATAGTGGCTTTAATGAACGGAAAGTCATACCGGTATATTTCCGTCTTCGTCCTCAGGCCATTGGCTTTACTGATCTCTCATTGTGGGGGACACATAGTCCTCGTTGGTGACCCCCCCCTCCCCCAACCCATAAATACCAAACCAGGTCTGTATCGGGAGAAAAAAATGGGGCTAAAACCCGAAAACCCGGTTTAGGATTTCATTTCATTCTGTACATTATTGTTACGATGTGAAATTTCTAGTTACTGTATAGAAGAAAAAAAACAAAAAAAACGGGAAATGCCGACGGTTGTGTTATTTCCGCATCATATTGTGAATTGTTATACGCGTCTGTGACTAGAGACAATTCCACCCGCTTTCATTTAACGCGCGAGCGAAGGAACGCTCCGGTCGTCTCAGACGGAACAGAGGATACCGGATTCGCATCGGGGGTGGACCGTACCCGGTTGTACTAAAAACAAACAAAAAAAAAATCATATATTTTGCTTTAAATGCCTTGAACTGCGTTATCTTGTATCTGAAAGGTGTTCGACATCATTTGCTGTTCAGATGAAATTATTAAAGCATATTCATTGTCCTTGAAAACAAGCGAACCGATGTCCAGTGTTTCTGTTACGAGTGATTATTTTCTACGCAGGCGTCATTAAAATGCTCTTAACCCAACACCTAGGGCAAGAGGGGGCAAGCTGCCCCAGGTCCCTACGACCCCTTCCTTCTACTTCCTGCAGCGGCTATGACATCACCATGGGGCAGAATCTCCAGCCCTGCTGCAGGCGCTGAGCCCTATGTACAGCGGCAACCCAAAAAAATTGGTCACCGTAATATTTCCTCCCCAACATATTCTTGTTACTCCAAATGACTCCCCTGTGGTACTTGGACATCTTGCGAAAACATTCTTGAGAAAAGCTACTCAAATACTCAATAAGTCTCCCTATCTTCTTACTTTTTTAATAACCAATAGAACGATCGTTCCTCTATTTATAACGCATTATATATTGATAATGATTACACGCTGACGTCCATGTTTGAGACCTTCGCCGTGTGACTAAATGCATGAAACTGGGATATGTCAGATTGTATTAAAATTGAGAACATTTTGGAATCTCCAGCTCCAAAATATACATTGTGAGATATCATTTCTCGGTGATAACCGACGATCGGTCTGCCCCGTGCCCAGAATAGATAAATCCCAGGATCTTCAGCGAGAAACGAGGCCAGGTAGTGCTACAGAGACAAGGGTTCACCTTTTGATCAGGTGTAAGGAGGTATCTGGCTCAACGCCGTAGACTTTCAACAGGTTTTTAAGATTTTTTTACACGATAAAACATTATCGGCTCCCCTGGACGTGTTGCGTCTTCATGTTGAAGGAGAAATATTCCATTGAGCGTCTCTATCATTCTTAATCGGTGATAGGAGCATCTAATGAAGGCAGTGAAGAAGCTCAAGAACGGGACGTGGCTCAGACAGGTAACTGATACGGGAGATTCGATGTCTGCTGGAAACGTGTTTGATAAAAAAATGACTAAAGGAATACGCGCTCGGGACACGGCGGGAGATTAATTATGAGGTTGGAACGAGTTCTGAAGGAGTCTTGAGTAACGAATGTGCCCTCAAAAATGTCTGTTATGGCGAGGATGCGCCGGTCGTCGGAACTTCCCAAAAGTTGAGAGAGTTCATGAGGTTACTCTTATGTGAGTTCGGCAAAACGCGATCAGATGTTTCAACCGGTTCCTAAAACACCCACTTAAGGAAGCAAATGTTTGAGTAATGAAAACCACGTTGGTCTGGAAAATATTAGACGTCTAATATACTTATAAGGCCAATGGAACAGATGATTGCGGCTTTTCCGAGGACGTATTAAAAAAAAAAAAAAGACTCCGATTGAACGCACGTAGAGTTCTAAAATAGGTATTGTTCTAGAATGTTGATTTTTACAGCTAAATAAAATGTATCTTGTATTGCGCTACGTTAACTAGAAGACAATTGACAAACAATTCCGGCTCCACGGATAAAGCCTCGTAAATGAATTCTGCGAAGCAAATCCCTCGGGAAACAAAAATAAAGGGAAAAAAATCAAATTAAAACCCTGCTTTCATTTATTTTTATTCAGCTGTTAGCCCCCACGAGCTGGAGTACATGGAACCAATTCCGAAAAAGTTTTGGGCTCTAGCCCAGGGGTAGCCAATGACTTCTTTGATCGAGCTACATAGGCCAGGAACATTTCTCATTAGGTTGATGCGTTGTATGTCTTGGACGCCATTTTTTATGGTTGATATGAGAAGCAAAGGGTTGGGGGGGTAATTGTATCCCTTCCAGCTTCTCCTGCGATACATCCAGTTTGGCCAAGTACCTCTTACTTCTGAGCCTGTAAAGGAAATCCAGGCTTAAGATAAACTTTTGCTAAGACACAGATGTAGCTGAATAATAAAACACAACTTACAATAATAAATAATAATAAAAATAAAATAATAATATTCAGCTGTTGCCTCCACTGTTCGGCGCCTGGAGAAAGTCTGATGAAGATATATCCGTTATTAGTTGGGTGTAAAAAAAGCAGAAACACATTTTAATAACTTTTATCAAAGCTTCGATCGATAGACTAACGAGAAGGTGCAGTGGGAAGGAGCGATCGAAAGACATCCATGGGTGGAACAATCAGACGTCTTGAACATATGAGAAATAGGAACACTGAAGATTTTATAAACCAGGTTATTAAAAAAATATATATATTATTACCATTTATTATTTATTATTATTAATAATATTTCTGCATGGGTTGAAAATTTGAGGTTATTCTTCTGATACAGACAAGTAATCTTTTTTTGAGTACAGGAGAGAAGTTAGAACAAGAGATTAATACAGTCTGCCCCATGATGGAATGGAAGGGAGTTTTTCTTTACCGAGAGCATGGTAGATAAGTGGAACAGCCTCCCAGCAGAGATGGTAGAGGTTAATACAGTGAGGGTATTAAACATGCATGGGATAGACATACGGCTCCTGAATCTAAGACGAGACCAACGACTGATTAAGGTTTGAGTCTTTACAGCAGGCGACTAGACGGGGGCCGAATTGAATGACTAAATGAATGTTTCAACAATTGTCAAGCATAGGAATACAACTCCAGAACTTCGGGGACAGCAATGCCTTTTGTTGTTGTAAATGTTAATTGATTTTGTATATTAATTTCCATCTCATGGCTTCCAACATGTTGGCACATCAAAAGTAAATCGGAACGTTAAAAAACAAATTCGGCCTAGCCTCCCTTCGGACATATTGAGCGGATTATACTGATTTATTTCACCTACGCTGAGCCAATTTTTGATGAAAGAGAAGAAAAGCCTCGTTTGTACAGAGGGTAAGAGCAAAAAAAAGATGGTCCCCTCGCTAATGCAAAACGATATCCCCGAGACAGCTGCCAACCGAAAACACTCGTCTGGGCAGGTGGCCGATTTGGGCCAAAACATTCCATAAATTTAGAAACACAAAGAGCGTCTGCCGCGTGTTTACACAATCGGAGCTTTCATGCCTCGTTCAATTCTCTTTTGTATCGGATATCAGTAAATAGATGTAACAGGTAACGGAATCCGGGCTCGTTGTATATTCATGAACATCGCGTTACAGTAGCTCAGGGTCGTCGTGGTTGCAACATTTAGTGACTTCAAACGTTTCTTCCAAATGCGAGGATCTGGTGTTTCTCCAAAACCAGTTCAAACCCTACCTTCTCATTTTCTCCATGGCCTTCTCTCTTCTATAATGTGAGGTTTACTCGGTGTGAGTCAAGCTCATTCCTTTAAGTTGGCTTTCAGAGGTTGGTCTGTTGAAGGATAAAGATTTCCTTTGAAACTATTTATTCTTAGTCAACATTCTATCAGCCAATACTCAACCTTATTGACTAATGGAACCCCCTAAAGGAACCCCCTTTCCTGTCTCAGTTGGGTTAGGAGGTATCCATCGTGTTAATTAAGGATTCCCAAGGTTCTTCCAAGACTTGGAGAGGGTACCGAGCTACTCATGTATTACTTCGAGGTCTGAAACGGTAAAAATGTTTCTGTTCCGTAGATCTGGTTGCATCACCATGAAGATGGTGTTCCATTAAATGGGATTCTCTTGTGACGGCCATTGAAGAAGAAGGACACTGATTGTAAATCTCAGTTGCGATTGTGCCTTTTTCTTAGAGGCAGCCTTGGTCCGGAGCTTTAAGGGGAAAAAAAAGACTTTTAAACTGCTTGTGGCGCTTGGAAAGCCTTAAAGAAAAAAACAATATTTATGGGCAATCCTTCTGCAACGAATGTTCTCCCATGCAGAGGGTTTAATGAGTTGGAACTGGCCCGTAAAATCATTTTCTTTGGAGTTAGTAGAAAGTTTATCCCTTTTTTGTGGAAAGAATTTATTTAGATTTCTCAACAAAGGAAAGGAGTTTTTTTTTTCATCTTCTTCTTCTTTTTACAATGGGAAAATGCCCAAATTTGTGCCTCGAAGAGACAAAGTCGTAGTAAATTAGAATACGGTAAAAGTAGACGGCTTCGGGGGGGGTGTCGGAGAGATGAATAATGGGATTTACTGATTAGTTCGATTTTTTTTTCTTTATTTGACTTATTTTAAGTCCCCTGAATCCTGTGAATGTTTTTTCCCCCTATTTTTCCAGGGTCAAGGAATTGGGATTTGTTTTAATAGAAAAATGGGCTCCTCTTAATCTGGCTGTAAATTGAGGCAGTAAAAGTCCTGGTTATTTTCGTCCAGCCCCGAGTCTCTTACCTCACGGGGGGGTCATATAATCTCGGGTCTTGTGGATTTTGCCAGCAGAATTTTCTGTATTTCTTTCCTTATTAGGGCAATTTATTTTGGGTGATTAGATGGAGGTAATTCCAAGAGAACACACTCCATGCCTCTATTGCCCCTAGCAATATGGGGTGGGGGGGTGTAGTAGGACACAACAAGCAAAATAACATCAAATACTCAGTACTGATCTCCACAATTGGGATGAAGCACACGCTAAGTGAGCATAATACCATAGCACGCGGCCGCTGGTATCCGGACATCGGCCAGAATGCCATCAGGAGCCGCTGGCCTTAAAGTGCCATCGCCGCCCCATCGTCACCGGTCCGACCCTGTCTCTGACGAATAAACAAAAGATAATATTTGCTGACTGGTAGGTCAAAAATGACCAAATGCGTGTCTTTAAGGAAGAATCTCCCACTCACTGAAAAAATCCTTTGCAAGGATTCCACTTGCAAAGGTGAATGTATTGAAGTCAAGGATGTGAATGATCATTCATCTGAGGAGATCCTGAAATCCTCCCCAATGATGAGGGCCGGGGGATTAGCTTTTCCGTTAAATCAAATTAGCAGATCTTGTGTTTTGAGATAACTCATTGTACAGATGTTCTGGATAATACCTAGAAAAAACCTTTTGGAACTGGGAGTGGACGGGAAAGACTTACGGGAGTCGCTTGCCTTCTGTCACACTGAGGTTTAAAGAACATCTGCCTCGTGTTACATTGTATCACGGCTGAGAAGTGAATCACAAGTCTACGCAGATTACGTTATAATCCTGCGGCTTCATCTTCTCCTGGACTAGCAGAAATATTTCCATTTGTGTTCCAGCTCCCGGCTTTGGCAGCCGCATCGCCATAAATAAGAGGACACGCTTATGTCATTCATGTCGAATCCAAAGACGGAACGCTTAGGGACGGGTCCAAATTCTCTCCGGACAGCGCGCTCATTCACATTTTAGAAGGTCGATTAACCAGTCCAAAGTGGACATCTCTGGAAGAGAGGGAAGAGATTGTGTCGCTCTAATGTGTAAAGCCTGCGCGTTGTGGGATCTTAAGCCTTTAAACTATAGTGGGTTAAAATAATGTGTGAAACAAAATATTAATATAATATGTTTTGGGCACTTTCATCATATTCGATGATTGCTGTTTTTTTAATAAAAAAATTAAATAACAAAGTGGGTAGCTTGGGTTTCACTGAAGCCCACAATAACATAAACAAACAAAAAGTGGCCAAATCCACTTGATACTTATCTCGTGATGCTCTCTGCTCGGTATACTGTCATTTTCCAGTCATTTTCCAGTAATTTAACTCTTTCCTTAGTTAGCTTTCTTTCAGCCTCCAAATTCCTGGAACAAACCCTTAGAGGTAGGTCTGTCAAAAACGACGACCACCCAGACACTCCTCGAGTCTTCTCCCTCATGGCAAAGACGTTGACGTTGGTCGGGCACATACACAAATTCAAATACTGGTGTTAAATCATTTATATTATAATATATATATATTAAAACATATAAAACATCCAATTGTTATCAGATAAACTGGAACTCGGAGCCGTATAACCCCGATATGTACCAGATGTTTATCCTGGTAGAAACGCAGACCTCCAGAGATCCAGAAAGTGTTTGTTATTGTAAAACATTTCTACGGAGATGTGGAAGAAACTCCTTGATTTTAAAAATTCTTCCTTTCAAGCTGTACAAACAATATCCTTACAATGAGAATGGGAGTTAAAAAACAAATGTTTTCCAAAAACATCATTAGACCTAATAACCCAAAATATTAACGATCCGGAGCTGGTCCTGCCTTTAAAATATGTAAATGGGTAAAATAAAAAAAAAACCATTAGAATTGGATATTTTTCTGTTGCGCGCCTCGCAAGGTATTTTTATGTCTATTTTAGGTTTTATTACCGTCTTTTATAGGCACAAGCGCTACCGACAACCTCACCATGAAAATAAAAGACGGGAGGAAAACAGGAAGTTGGCGGAGAAAGATGGGAGGAGCACAAGCTAAAGTAGGCTGGGCCATAATTAGGCCACACCCTGTGCCCCCATTGGGAGAAAAAAGGTTTCTATGAGTTTTTTCCGTGAGAATATCAAGTATTTTTTAACCCTTTTTATCCGCTATGTCTGGTAACAAAAAATCTTGAATACTTTTTGTGCTGTAGATCAAAACAGAAGACCCAAGAATGAAGATAGAAATCACTCTCTGGCGTATTTACTAAACTACGTTCATCGGGATTTCTCCAAGGCCTGACGGTATTGGAAAACGCGTCTCGATTTATTTATTTATTTTTTTAATAAATATAAAGGTTTCATGGCAAAAAATGTAGAAAAAATGTAGTTCCATTATAAGTCACATATGGTCAGCTATGGTCATTACCAAGTAACTAAATCCCATCATCCTCAGCACGGGCTTCATAGTCTGCGAGATATAGATCACCTTAAAAAAAATGATATGCGTTACACGGTTGTTTTTCTTTTTGCGACAAGTCGTTTGATACTTTTTTTGATGGGTTTTGTGTATGACGTATGTCATATTTATTTAGCGTTTTACCAAAATCCTCCAATTACAAGTTAAAATAAATGAAACTGAAAAATCTTTTTCCAAATTTTGCTTTTACAGTTTCTATATTTTCCATGTGAATTATGAATATATATATATATATATATATATATAAGATACATTTGTTCTAAAATGTTTAAATTACTGACCGTTCACGCAATAGATTTCCGGAATGTCGCAGAAACATTCCAAAGGTTTATAGACACAAAGTAATATAACAAAAAAAGAGAAGAAGAAGAAAAAAAAACCATCGCAGTCTGGGGAGATCAGACTAAATCAGATTTCAGATTTTAAGTTATCTAATGTTTAAAATCCTAGATCATCCACAAACTGCCAGGCGGAATCCTATAATTTATACAGCGGTAATCGCTTGCCGATTAACATGGACGCCATTGTGTTTCTGGGAAACATTCCAGATAAATTGTCAAAGTCCAAAGAGAGACGGGGGGATTAAAAAGAAAAAAAACCCCCAGGAATTATTGTTTCATTTTCAAAGGGATGGCTCCGTGACCCGGGTCGCCAGCTTCGAGTCCAGTTGTTCCGGATTTTAGAATTCTGTGGACTTGTTGAATTATTTCGTCCAATAAGAAACCACATCGGTCAGGAATCGGTTACGCAGGCGACGTAAATTGGGAGAAGACATATCTGTTCCCTTAATATCACCAGCAGGCGCTGTGCCGGTGCACCTGTTCTCCAATTTGTACGGATTTAAGCACCACGGACGAGATCCATCATGCTGACCCAAGGCAAACCGCCCCAAGCCCGCGCTCCGTTCCATTTCCCCAGGTCTTATCTTCTGGGTCAAACCATATTTTATGCTCTTTGTCATTTGTAAAAAAAATTTTAATATTTTTTTTAGTTTTTAGCTGAAGCGGAAAACAACGTGGAATCGATGGCCGATGGATAATATATTATGTGCAAATGGGGGCCGCTGGTCGTTGAGTTGGTCTTTCAGGCAAAAGGTCTAGGTACGGTGACTTTAAACCAATTTAACCCCTTAATGGCAAAGCCCATACATGTACGGGCTCAAAATGCATTGTTTTCAATGGGTTTAGGGACCGCCCATTGTCCTTAAGGGGTTAAAGTACTGAAGCCATAACGGCTCATCCTTACGTGAGATAATAAGGCTCTGGACGTATAACCCTTCGAAAATTCGTAAATCCATTAAAAGATGAGAGAGAAGCAGTGGGTGAGGTCCGACCATGGCTGATTCTGGCCAGTAGGGGGCACTGCACTTCGCGTGTTCCAACCTGGTGATTACTGAACTGTTAACGGCTACCAAACATTCCGAGGAACAGCCGAGTTTACTCGACCAATGGCAGAAGCTTCTCGAGACGGGTAAATTACGAGGGTGGAATGTTGGCGAAGAATGGGCAGAAGATGAAATATTTTGCACCAAAGTAATAAAAAAAATACTATAGCAATATTTCTAAATCCAAACAGCGGGTTGATGTTGGAACTTTATATATCGGTAGAAATAATTTGCTAATTGCCCGATATTAAGAAATCAAATATTTTCTATAAAGAAAAAAATATGAAAATTCCAATGGGATTTAAGAATGCGATTTCACGTTTCTTGTACTAAAATTGTTATTTATACCCCACAGACCGTATTTAAGGCGGAAATCCCATTATTTTTCATCCCACCACGTCTCTGGGTGTATGGAATGGCGTTTGTACGGGGGGCTCGCCAGCTGTTCACCAGACAGTGATACATGCGTCTCATCTCCAGAGCCAAGGCGGCTGCCTTTGTCATTAAATGACCTCCTGAAACCCTCTCCATCAGCCGCAGAAGGTCTCTTCAGCCTGTCTTGTTGTGACATTTTCCTTTCACAATAGACTGATGACAAAAAAAAAGATTTCCCGGAGCTTCCCTGGAAAAAAATCTTTATATAACGGGAGGTAAATATCGTTAGACCGACAAAGCTCTTGTCTACAACAGACTTGGAATGCATTGCAAGATGTTCGGGGGATGGGTTAAAGAAGCGCCCCCACCTAATATTAAAGAGACTAAGGGAAAAAACAACCCGTTTTTTTTATTTTTATTGTTTTAAATGTATCACAGGGGGTAACATTGTATTTGTTTTAAGAGGAAATATTTGGGGATGTCTTGGGTCAGGGTTCTCCATCGTCTTTGTTACTCTTGTCCAGCTCTTGCCCCGACCACGTCCGCCTATCCCTCCACCCGAAGATATTTATATGACAGCAAGCATGGTGGTGTGCGCTGTGATGTCAGCGAGTCGGCGCTACTTGCGCAGGTTTTGGTGGCCCACAGAGGGCTTCGCTTGTAAGAACGTTTCATTTGCACAACAAGCAATGAACTCGGAGACCCCGGCACACGTTTCCCGAGGTTAATCCTGGAGATCAATAACTAATAAACCAGAGGCTGTTATTAACTTACCGATCCTCTTAACCCTTTATGGGACATCATTGCAACTCATTTTTTTAGTATATATTTAGAAATAAATCAAGTTTCTTTAAAATGAACAGCACAAATCTCTCTGATATTTGATCTTTTTCATTTTACATAAACGTCTCTCTGTCTGCCCGGCCAAAGAGGTGACAGAAAACATGCCATGGGTACAAACTAGCCTAAACCTTCTGTATTATTGTGTAAATTTTTCATTATTATAATTATTATTATTTTATATTAATAATCTTACATATGACTCTGCACAGTCAGAAGAAAGTCACCATTTGTTAACATGTTTTATTTTACATGTAATTTAATTTATAAAGCCGTTCCTGCCTGTTTCTATACACATTATCGGGGCTTTTAGGGCTGTAAACCCTTGCGATCCCTCATACCCAGCAAACATTCTGACCTCCTAGAAAAGAGGGACATCGGGGGAGGAAATATGAAATATTTCTATTGATAATAATATTCAGAGTATCCTCCTGCCACCAATTGCATGTCAAGTATACGGAAATTCATAAAGACCAAGCAATAGGGTTTACGAGACATCTCCCGAAAAACAAATCGTTACAGATCTACTCCGCGGGGTAAAGTATCGGGAAAGTTTTATGATGACAGAGAAGGTGTGAGGCTGCCACCTGCTGGCCATCCGCTATTACCTCACCGCAGCGATTACGCTATTGCCTCTTATTCCGTATACAGAAGGGGTAAACAGCGACTATGGAGATATTTTTCGTTAACTCCTTATACACACCATCTGAATAACAAACTGTGACGCAGAACAAATGGAAAGAAGCTTCTTCATAATGTCTGCATCTGAAAATGGGAGAAATCTCACCTTTCTACATATAATAAATATCTGCTGTGAGATTAACACGGGCCTGTGATCATGTGCACTGTTCAGACATTTATTATTATTATTATCTTTGTCTGCGAAGCTTCATTCAGTCCAGCCAGGGAATTCGTCCCACATTCGGCCCCCGTTTAGTCGCCCGTTTCTCCTGCTGTAAAGACTCAACCCTTAATCAGTTGTTGGTCTCGTCTTAGATTCAGGAGCCGTATGTCTATCCCATGTATGTTTAATACCCTCGCCTTATTCAACCATTACCACACATACATATGTATCCATATGGTGGTAATAGGGGTCCCTTACATTCCACTATGGGTGTAAGTAGAATGAACCTTCAGTTATCTTGCCCTGGTCAGTCATATAAGCGGCTGTGCATGTTATTATTATTATTATTTATTGTGTTATAGAGCGCCATCAAATTCAATAGCACTGTACAACGGGTAGACAGGACATAACAAGTAGTATGTAACATAACAATTTGACTTACAGAAACAAAGGAGCTTACAATCTATGTTATGATTACACCGCAGGAACCTGCCCAGCTGTTTCACGGGGATAATTGCTTTGAGGTAGCGCTGTGAGTTCTCTCTGGATTACGGCGTTGACTTGCGCGGAGATATGTCTGAAGCCTTGGACGTTTCTGTGACTCCCTATGTTACCCTAGAAATATGTGGCCTGCTAAACATGTGCCCTGCTAAACATGTGCCCTGCTAACATGTGCCCTGCTAACATGTGCCCTGCTAACATGTGCCCTGGACTCACTGCTTTTGGGGCAATCACTGTCCAGGCAGGTGGTGCTATGCTAGTTTTCTATAGGGTGCAGTACCGACCACTGTCCAAGAGGTGGTGCTGTGATACCTCTACACGGGACACAGTACCTGCTAGTGTCCGATAGATGGTGATAGCTCGCTATGGGGTGCAGTACCGGCTAATGGCCAGCAGGTGATGCTGTGATCTCTCCCTGCGGTGTATGAGTCAGTCCTCCCAGACGTCTCTCTGGTCCCGTATTGTTGGTTGCAGTTTCCGCTGCGGATTTCGGAAGTAGTACCTGAGTCAGTGTCCAGCCAGTACCCGGTTTCTGATCCCTGTTGCCGCTGCCGTTGTCGCCGCCAAGATGCCGCTGGAGAACCTGGAGGAGGAGGGTTTGCCCAAGAACCCCGACCTCCGCATCGCGCAGCTTAAATTCCTTCTCACCCACCCCGA